>PVJA010004508.1:66905-85876 GCA_004027025.1 Myocastor coypus
TTTTTTTTTTTTTTTTTTTTTTTTTTTTTTTTTTTTTTTTTTTTTTTTTTTTTTACATATCTTTGCTTTCACAAAATCTATTTAGCAGAATTTCTGGATAGTTGCAGCGGGCTGAGGCGTGCATTTTTTTGGCTGAGCTACTGAGGACAACTCTCCTTTTTTAACTGTAGTAATGTGAGTTAGGGGAATTTTGTGTGCTCTCTGACACTTGCCCTGGAAATTATCCCCAATGAACCATATCTGATTTTTGCAGAATGTGGGGCTTGTGGCGTAGGTGGCCATGTCTGTTTTTGTAAAACAGCTTATTTATACAGGGATTTTGCAAATGGCCAACTGAGTTTTGATTCAGCCTAAGTATTACAGCAGCCATACTTAATATCATCTCAATCGAACCTGAATGCAGCAAGCACCAACACTTAGTGGGAGTCCTTGAGGTTAAGACTGTCAAGAAGATCATCAGAACATGCCGTCTTAGCTACTTTCTCTTGGCTGGGACACAGACTTGCCACCTATAACTTAAAGAAGAGGTTTATTTTAGTACATTAGAATCCATGGTTGGTTGGCTCCCAGGCAGAGATTGCACAGCAGAGGTGCATAGTAGAAGAAAAGTTGATTACATCATGATGACCAGGAAGCAGAGAGAGAACAAAGGAGCCAAGGAGGGAGGTACACCCTTCATATGATCCTCAGTGACCTAACTCTTCAGCCAGGCCCCATTTTGCAACCACACGTGCAGCTGTTAAACACCCCGGAGGATGATTGCACGGACAAGTGCTGCTTTCCTGAGACCCAGTTACCTTCTGCAGGCTCCACCTGTGCACATATGAGGCTTTGGTGAGACGTCATTGCTCTAAACCATAACATGCACATCACACAAGCAGAGAGCAGGAGCGCCCAGGTAGCAGCCTATGAAAGTGCCTCAGCACACCCTTGCACATGCAGTCCTGCATGAAAACTTAGAGACTAAGGCTTTCAGCACAAACCTGGTAAGAAACATTTGAATAAAATGGCAGACAACTTGCTATGTCTGGAGTTCTCATGACATCCCGGAATCAGGTTCATTCAGATGAGAAGGCAGTGATTTTCCATGGGCTTACTCCTTGGCTTTTCTATGTTCCTCAGCTATTTCAAATGCATAAAAGCTGCAACTCCAGAGTATTCGGTTACAGAAAATTTTATTCATGTCAAGCTAGATTTTTTTTAGAAATTCAGTTTATTGGATTATGAGGTTATTTGTAATCATTCATGGGTGGGTTAGATGCAGGCTCTTTTTTTTATTTTAATGCCAACGCAAGAAGAAAAAGTTAACATTCCTAACGACATGTCTTTGCATTACAACTTTAGGATTTTTAAAGAAAATCCCACACATTCTGATAGGCACAGAGGTACTTTCTAAGAATAAACTAGAGGTTTAACCCAGGGTTATGGGTGATTGGCAGAAATTAATAGTTTGGAACTTTTCCTTAGAAATAACCTTAAAGTCAAATTGGGAAATTCTAAATTAGCACAAAGGTGACTTTATTGTTAGATTTAATTCTAAAGTTCAGCTATTTTTAGTTATAAGATTTTTAAAGTATAGAGTTTACAGGAGTAGAAACTATTAATTCAGCTGACCTTGGCTCAGTTCAAATTTGAGTATATAGTTATTAGGTAGAGGGCTCTGTGCTAGCACAATAAATATAACCTGGAGTTGGAAGAAAACATTTGAGTCCTGTTATACTCTTTATGTTGCTGTAGATAACTTAGCACTTTACCACTTTACTTAGTGACATAGTTTTCTAACTTCACTGGGGTGTTTCACTATAACAACAAAATAATATTCTCCACTATTAAGGGTACCCCCCTGTAAAGTTTTCTACAGTAAAATATAATTGAATTCCTGAATTTATAACTTAGACATTAAGTGTCTTATTTATTTATTTATTTATTCATTCATTTATTTTGCAGAACTGGGGATTGAACATGGGTATCTTTTAGATGAAGCAAGCAATGCTGAAATTGAAAACAATGGGTCATTATTACATTTGATTACTATTTTCCCACTTGAGTGTCTGGAACTTGGTATTTCTTTCCTTATGTTTGACCTTCATGGGCTTAAGCATTTGTAAAAGTAGCTTCTAAATGACAAAAATTACTGTCCTGTGGGTTTGCTAGATCAGTACGTAAGGAAATACATCCACTCTTCTTTGCTTTTAATAAATTCTGGTTACTGATTTAATTCTCTGACTTGTTTTGCTTGAGAAACTTTACACTTAAGTTGAAAGCCCCAGTAGACTCTGAGTATAGATCTCCATGCTAAGGATTTAGAAAAAAACAGAAATTAACTTAACTAAGCACCCATTAAATTCAATGGAGCCATAAAAGTAGTAGTATTTGGCTACTACAGCATCTTAAAAATTCTTACCAAAAATATTCTGACAAACCCAATAAAGAAGTGGATAAGATAACAAAACAATCCTTAAAAAACATTAAAATATATAATAACATGACATATGAATCACTTCAGTTTCACTAGTAATTAAAGAAATAGATGTTAAAATGAGATGCCAGCTTTGTTCTATAAATAACTAAAATTAAAAAAAAAACTAATGTGACTATTTGTCTTAGCTACATTTCTTGTTACTGAGACAAAATACCCAATACCCAAAGTTCAAAGGGGAAAGGTTTATTTAGTTCACAGGGTGAGGCTGTTTCAATCCATAATTAGCTGGCTCCAAGGCAGAGTGGCTTCAGAGAGGGAAATTTCAGAGGAGAGTCAGTTCATGACAAGCAGAAGACAGCAAAAAGAACAAGGGATGACCTCAGCTCTTTCTGTCCCTTATATCTTGTTCAGGGTACCTAAGGTGAGTAACACACACATTCTTCTTAATCCTACGATCCTTAAGCCGAGCAGTGCACCATGGATCAAACTCAGGGTGTATACTATAGATGCAGCCATTTCTGAAAAACTCCTGTCTATGACCACATAAGGCTTTGGGGGAACACCTAACCACAAGCCATAACCCCAAGTCATGATTATCTATTTGACTGGATTAAAAAGCACGTGGAGATGTTTCTGGAACCTTCTGAATGCATCATGGAAGCCTGACCTTGGAATCTATATTGGTCCCTGATGCCTTCATCTGCAGCCCCATTGCCTTGCTCCGTTTTCTAGCTGTCATGTACTGAGTAACTTTATTTTGCAAATCCTTCTGCAATAGGCCTGCCTTGGGATGGCTCAGTGGTCTAAAGTGCCTGCTTGGGAAAGCTTGGGTGGCTTCAGGGACCATGGTTTGATCAGGCAGGCTGAGCCGGCCATAAAAATGAGTGAATAAACAAACAAAGGTTCTGAAACAAGAAAAAAAAAAAATAGGCCTGCCTTGCAGCTAGCTTCTATGGACTGAATCCTTTGAAACAGTGAAACTTAAACTTCTCCTTAAAGTTTTGGGTTTTGGGTATTGTGGTGTAGTGATGGGAAGGTTGACTAAAATAGTTAGTAAGCCAAAGAAATACCAGCTCATACACCTTGGGCAAAATGTCTTTGTTACATGGCTAGCAGCTACTAGCAACAGGTTAGCAATACCTAACAATTATTTTATGAATATTTGATTCATTTCTTTTGCCTCTAAGGTTTCATCTGAACAAAAACCTCATAAATGTGCACAAAAATCTATACATAAATGTGTTACACCAGTATTTCGAATAAAAGTAGCTATGATTCATTTAGTGCTTGCCTTTTGACACATGCTATGCTAAAGCTCTCATGCTTGTTATTATTTCATGCCAGCATTATAAAAAATCCTGTGAGGCAATCTCTTTATAACTAGCAGGGGTGACTGCATTGGCTCAGATGGCAGCTGAATTAGATAAACAGTGTAAGGGTAAGAAAATCCAAGCTGTCCACCTCATAATATCAATGAGAAAAGGGAGAATGACAGCATAAACCATGAATTTGATAAGTAAATTGCATTGCACCCATCAGTGTTTACCAATGGCAATGAAGGCATTTACCAATGAATGCAAGGAGTAATCAAGAACCGTGGAGAGATGCTCTTAGTGTATTACAATGGGGAAAATCTATCCAAAATAATGTATATCTTGTAACCGTAGTGTTACTAAAAGATACAGTAACACCTGGCTCTAGGTGTGACTCTATAATAGAGTTTTATCTTTTTATATGTACTTCTTTATACTTCACCTATTATTAAAATAAAATGAAAGAACCAGTTAAGTCCACAGTCTTTCTGACACATATTCTAAAGCAGCACATAACAGTGCGACAATGTAGACTTTCAAGGTCCAACACCTCCAAACTCAACCTTTTCTCCATATTTTCTTCATATCTTTTACATTAACATTCAGACCTTTTTTATTTTTTTATTTATTTATTTTATTAAAACAAATTTTTTTTTCTTGTTTCAGAACCTTTGTTTGTTTATTCACTCATTTTTATGGCGAGCTCAGCCCGCCCCGAGGGCAGGGCTGGCGCAGCATGTGGTGCTGGGGATCAAACTGCCGTCCCTGAAGCCGCCTAAGCTTTCCTAAGCAGGTGCTTTAGACTACTGAGCCATCCCGCCGGGCCCACATTCAGACCTTTTTTTTAATTCTCAAAAATGTATTATCATTTTCTCCTTGAAGAAAACATACATGTATTAAAATTTAAAATCCAGGGCTGGGGGGGATAGCTTGCCACCAAAGCGCCTGCCTGACAAGCACAAGGACCCATCTTTGATCCCTGGTACCGCATGCTGTGTCAGCCCCAGAACCCCAAGTGTGCTGTGCTGGCCACTGAAACCGGGCATGGTGGTGGGTGCCTGTAATGCCAGCACTGGGGAAGCTGAGACTGTAGGCTCATTACAAGTCTGAGCTACAGAGTGAGATTCTGTATATACATAAACAAACAAACAAACAAAATTAAAAATCCAATAGAAAGGTGAAAATTAATACACTGTTCCTTCAGCCGCATCCCAGACACACCCCCACCCTAGTGGCCAGTGACTGACCTGTCCTATCCCCAATTCCCTTGGTCGCCTCTGAAACCCAGCAAAGGCACCTATGAGTGCACTTCCTAAGCAATTGATCACCTTTTTAGAGCTGATTCTGAGATCTTCCAAGAGCTATTCTTTTGAAGGGAATAGGGATGAGAAAACAACTGACTGAAAATATTATATACTATGTTTCCTCACTTTTCATAAAATACATAACAAAATAAATGTTAATAACAGCTATCTCCATTAAAATCAATTGAAATATTTTCAAAACTAGTGTAACCATTTGTCTTAGTTACTTTTCTTGTCACTGAGATAAAAATACTCAATACCTGTTCCTTCAGCCTCATCCTAGCTCCTCCTGCCCTTAGCAATAGGGAATTTTTACCTTTTTTTTTTTTTTTTCCTCTACACTTCAGATTTTCTGTTATCACCAAATTCAAACAGTTTGATAGGTGCATTTCCAATTCAGAAAAGTTACAATTTGGTCAAGTCAAAACATTACTATGAATTTTAAGAGCTAAATTGTGTAAAAAATCTCATTTCTCAATGTATTTACAGAGTATCTATACTTGTTGATTTATGTGACTGTTTTGCCGCTGCACTCATCGCCATCAGCGTCTTCTAACTACAGGAAATAGAATTAGTAATGCCTTTCAATCAAAAATTCTGTAAAACCCAAAGTTAATTCATAAAAGCAATCCTTAAGGTGCTGTTCTTTTTTCAATCCCAAACCATGTATTGGGGCAGGTTCAAGTAGAGACACATGACTAAGAACATTGCCCATATGAAGAGCAAAGGCCTTAGAATAGAGAAGGCTGTTGGGAAGGGAAGGTAAACATGAGTGAAGGAGAGCAAACTAACGGGAACTAGAGAAAACGGGTTGGAGCCAAGTGGGCCTCTCTGTCTTCTGGTCCAACCCCACCAAGACAGCTGGATGGAGAAATGAGTCTGAATGTTTGTGAGGCCCCCTCCTCAAGCTTTGTATGTTGACACCTACTCACCAAGGTAGTGGTGCTAGAAAGTAGAGACCTTAGGGGTGATTGGGTCATGAGGATGGAGACCTAGAGGGAGGGATTAGTGCTCCTATGAGAAGGCCCCAAAGAGCAGCCTTGATCTTGTGTCATGTGAGGAATACAAGAGGTGCCCTAGTCAGACACTGCCCCTGCCTCTAGGACATTGAATCTGTTGGTGCTTGGAACTTCCCTCCCTCCAGAATTACAGCAACAAATTCCGTTGTCTAAGATTTTCAGTCTAAGATATTGTATTATAACAGCCCAAGCAAAGATACCATGCAGAAAGAAGAGGAAAAGATAGGTTCAGGTAACCTAAACAACTAATTTGAAGATAATATAATGCAGTTTAACAATCATAGTCAAATTGCTACAACTTTATTGAAAATTTGTATCATTTCTATTTTTTTTTATCATTTAGAAAATGTATTTAGTACAGGGTCTACAGGGTTCTTCCTGTTTTTTAGTCTCTGAAGCACTAATATTACAGGCATGTGCCACCACATCCAGTCTCAATCAGCCTCTCAGCATGCCCTGGGGCAGGACCAGCAGGGCAGGCCAGTAATTGAACCCCAGGCTCCCTGCATCTGCCTAAGCAGACACTTTAATCTGCTGTACAATCTGACCAGCCCTCTTATTTATTTTATCATTTTGTATTCTCTAAAATATAAAAATATAGGAGCCAGGGATATAGCTCTGTGGCACAAGTGCAAGGTTGTGGATCGAACCCTGGTCCCACCAAAATAAATAAATAAATAAGAACTAAAAAATTAAAATAGAAAAAAGATGCACTGCAAACGACATAGCTTTATACCCATAAAATGCCAAGTATAACCTGAAAATAGTGATCCAATTTTTGTTCTTACCATTCCCAAACTATTTTTTTATTTCTTATTTATATATCATTTTATTGCATTGACCTGAAATTCCCAAACAATATTTAAAAATACTAGCAAACAAGAGTTTCTTTCTTTAGTGTCTGAGAAACTGGAATGCCTAGGCTTTTGTTTGTTTTGTTTTATTTAATGAAATGTGAACCTGGCTTCTGTTTTAAAATATTTTTTATATCCCATAAATATTTCTTAGTTTCTTTGAGATTTTATTTAAAGAAAAGTCTAAATAGTTTCAACTGGCTTCTTAAAAGATATGTTAAGTATACAAAGTATCATCAAAATATATGCTGAATGCTTAGATTTTAAACAATTTATTATGGTAAAAGACACACTCCCTCTCACTCCAAACACACAAACCCTGTCATCCTCACCACTTTCTGAAGCAGGTAGGGAAGTCTTCTTTTCTGAGTGTCTTTGTGAGAAGTGATCACAGACAGTGGGGTTGCTGAGTGCCATCCAATGAAAGGTGCGATTGTAAAAATATTAGTGTGTCCTTACCCAATTTATGTACCACAGCTGACGCATGACTTCTGAATGTTCTCCAAAGTCAAAATGACCATAAAAGGTAAATGTTCTGGTGCAGTTTAGGTCAGAACAATGGAGCTGCAACAGAGCAACTGAGAACACTCACTGAAGTGGACATGTAGTACTGCTTCAGAAGGTGGCAAGAAAGATGAGTACATATATCCAAAGGGAAAGGAAGTATTTTGAGGGATATCAATTGTGTCTTTCGTTGTTGTTGCATTTAGTACATGGTGTACAGGGTCGCACTACACAGATCAGACTGGTAGTGATCCTCCTGTTCTCAGCTTCCCAAGCACTGGGATTTCAGGCATGTGCCACCATGCTCAGTCTGAATTGCCATCTCAGCGGGCCCCAGGGGCGGGGCCAGCACAGCACACTGGGGCTTAAACCACAGCTATTACGCTGTGCCAAAGCAGGAGCTTTAATCCTCTGAGCTATCTGGCCAGCGTCCAAGTGTCTTTTACTATAATATTTTTTTTAAAAAATTAAACTTTCCCTGTAGTTTTTGATCCCATTTTCATAGAATTTTAGATATAAAGTTTTCTTTTCCTATTGGGTGGATGGAGAAGGGAAGAAAGGGAATCTTCTAGCCATGGCCACATATGAAACAGATCTGACACAGCAGGAAAAGGTACAAGATCATAGTCCTACTCACTGTGTGTCCAGTGTAGCCCATGCCAGGACACCCATCCAGGTCATGGCCAGGACACCACTTGTTTCTTCCCATGGTTTCTCTGTACACTTGCTTCTTGAGCTTTGCAGGACCTGGCAGCTGCCCCTCCCCTTGCCACACTAACAAATGGAAATCAACCCACTTTAAAGGCAAGGAGCTACTTGAGAAATCCAGTGAAAAATATTGATTGTCTACATAGATATGTGTATGACACAAAGCCGTGAACTTGAACCTCTGTAATACCAATATCAATTGTAGGTGGATTAAGACTTTAGATCTAAAAATCAAACATTAAAAATAATATTTGCATAAAGGTAGAGCTGGGGAGATAGCTCAGTGGCATAAACACCTGCCTGGCAAGCACATGGTCCTGAGTTCAATCCCCAGTACCAGAAAGAAAATAAAAAATAAATAAATATATTTGCATGAAGGTTACCTACTTCTCTAAGTCTCCAGCCTTGATTTCTTAATTGGCAGGGAAAAATTGGGGATATTGAAATCTACCACAAAGCTTAGTCAAGATTAAATGAGAAAATACAAAGTATTTAACAGGATTTGATGCATAAAAAATCTTGGAAAAATTTTGTAAACTTTCTCCCTCTTCCTGCTCTGCATCTATACATATGTATGTCATTAACATATATATATATATATATTATATAAACATTTATAAATGAATATTTATATCTATGAAAATAGTATCATAATTTGGAAGATGTAAATAGTTTCCTAATCTTGACACCAAAACAAGGCATCACTGGGGAGAAGATGAATTAAAATAAATGCTTTTAAATATAAACGTTTTAATTTGTACAAACTTAGTATACAGAATGGGTCACTTTGGTCATTCAAAAAGTATTTACTAAGCATTGAACATATTCAGGCCCTGTCTAGATACTGGGAACATCATGGCTATGAAAGTAACCCAAATTGCTGTGCGTGTGGAGCCTCAGTGTCAGTTCCAGCAAGACTCATGTGGGCCTACTATGTGCATGCCATCCCCCATGCACAGTAGGATGCTCTTGGATTCAGCCTTGAAGCATCTTTTTGTGAGGGAGCTGGACAATGCCCAGGAGGGAGTAGAATGCAGGTTATTGATGTAAGGCTGCAGAGGAGCAATTCTCAAGCAGGTTGTTGGATGCAAGGCACGATCAGGGTCTTGCCTCTGTGGATGGGTGTGTGATAGAGAGGATGGCGAAACCAGGAAACCTAAGCAGGGCACAAAGTGGGCCAGGCCAGAGCCAAGTGTGAGTGGAAGGCTGCTTGCTGCTTACTGGCAGGATCTTGGGTACACCCAGCTGCCAACAAGATGGAGCCAGCTCTAACTTAGCCTGCAGGAGCTACTGCCCTTGTAGCACTTCTGGAGGCAGCACTATTGCAATGTAGAGGAGTCTCAGGAATTGATGAGAGCATATACTCCTGGATGTACCCCAGATTTCAGAGAGGTTACTGTGCTTTTGGAAAGTATAAATTACCTGTTGGAGGAATTGTGCACGTACAAGATGCACAAGGCTTTGTAGGAGCCTAAACGAATTTGGTTATATAGGAGTTTGATTTCCGTCTCATAAATAATACATGATTCCTCAATATGCTAATTCCAGTTTCCCTTTCAATTGCTTATGCTAGCCTTGAAAAAAAAAATCAAGAAAAGCATGGGAAGTGCCATCTCCCTGTTGGAGCAGAACATCTCCTGCCTGGTATAGCATCTCTGCTCCAAGGCATAGAAGCTTCTAACTGCATCTAATTCATCTACTCTTATATTTAGGCCAAATTCAACCAATATTACAATGAAATATGACTGTAATTAAACAGAATACATCTGCTCTAATAAGATTTGCTCAATCTCAACTAATATGATATGACTAAGATTGAAACTAAATAAACCAAAACTGCACGGGATAGGTTAGATTTATCATATCACCTAAGAAAGCAGTTTTGACAGATGAGCAGGAAATCAATACTTCCTGTTTTCTTCTACTTCATAAATATTTGATGAGGTCCTCCTTCTTCATCCCTGATGCTTCTGCCTGAGATAAAGTGCAGTTCCTAAGTCTCCTGTTCAGTTTCCCATGATGCAACCCCTTCTTCCTTCCAGCTTGGCCCCAGTGTGAGTTGCCATGCACAGCTTGGCCACTGGCAAGTTGAAGCTCTCTAGTTTTCAAACAGAATCTGCATCTACACCCCACAGTTCTTTCCACACACTCTTCCTTCTACCTGAGTCCTTTCCCAACTCCCTTTTTTGTCCCACAAGCATAGTCAACAAGATCTAATTTGGGAGATGGATGGCATTGGCTGATGGCTTTATTTTTTGACTTTTGGATACTTCTTTGCAAGATCACACCTCAGCTTGGGTTCCCATGTTTCTCATGAACAAGAAGAAGCACTATGCTGTCCTGAAGGGGACATGATGGTTCTGGGAAGGATGTGCTTCCAGTTATGACTCAGCTGGTGGGCAATTATCTGTGCCACATGGTCTCCCTGTGTCATAGCTCCCTGGGCTGCAGCATGTCAACCCAAGTGTCCTCCAAAACACACAATGCTGTGATTCCTAGGAGATGTTCACTCTGCATTTGTTATTTAGGAGATCCTAAGGTCTCATGGTGTATGGTCTTTTACCTTAGTCGCTTGGCAGTTAGAGGGAAAACATAAGCCGGGCGTGGTGGCTCACGCCTGTAATCCCAGCACTTGGGAGGCTGAGGCAGGAGGATTGGTGCGAGTTCGAGACCATCCTGGGCTACAAAAGTGAGCGCAGGACCAGCCTCAACTGCATAGCAAGACCCTGTCTCAAAAAAAAGACAAAAAAAAAAAAAAAAAAAAGAGGGAAAACATAAATACTGTATCATGTTATTCAGCACACAAGGGGCCCAGAGGCTAAAACACAAGTTCAAGGCCAGCCTGGGCAATTTAATGAGATCTTGTCTCAAAATAAAGTGAACAAGGACTGGGGAAACCCACTCAGGTCCTCCTTCTGTCACTTCTCTCAGACAGAAACTTTCTTTTTCTCAATAAATATTCTGCTCTAAAAGAAAAAAACAAACAAAAAATCAAACAACAACAAAACACACACACACACACACAAATGAACAGGGACTGGGGATTTAGCTTAGTAGTAGAACATGGCTGTATTGTCTCCAAAAATGACATAAGGGGCCCAAACCAACAAACAAACACACACAAAACTATACACAGACATGTCTAGCAAGCCATTGACTTTCTTGAAGTTGCAGCAGCTTTAGGAAACACCAATTTCCCACCAGAGATTCCAGTTACACATCTTCTTGGCTCTAACAAAGAGTGAGAAGTCAAAAATAGACACAACTTGGAAGAAACTCAGGCCTCAAGTGGAAGCGACTCCTAAGATGTCTTCATTAACAGAAAGAAACTTCCCAGGTCCTCCCCCCACTGTCTCGACAGCTGCCTCTGAAGATCCCCCATGGTGGAAGCACATTCGAACATTCCTTCCCACACTTCATGGAATTTACAGAAATTCTATGAGTTGCTTCTATTTATCAAATGAGAAGTAATTGAAAACAGCAGGTAAGTGGGCCTTTATTCCTGAAAGAGGCCCGTGTGCCAACTGATACTCTGGGTGCTGAGGCCGGGAATTCCCATTTATAGCTCCTTGGTAGTCCTCGGGTTCGGCCAATCCCCTGTATGTCTGGAAGACTGAATTTCTAAATTTAAATCCAAAGATTATTTCCAACCCCTAAGAACAGAATTACAATAGAATGGAATCTATTTGTTTTGTGTCTAAATATTTGTTGAACATTTTAAGTAGGATTCTTCAAGGTCTTATTTAATTATGTATGTGGAAGCACACTCCTTTTTTTCCAGGCTGTAAGATGAAGGGCAAAACAAAAGAAAACACAGTGATAAGGATCAAAAACATAATGGGAAAGCACATATTTCAGGATTTCTGGGCCAGTCCTGTTTTCAGTTACAGTGGGATATTGTGATCCCCAACTCCTGAAATGGCCACAAAGTCCCAACAGAACAGCATCCAGACTGTGTGTTAGGTGTCTCTTACATACAAATATAGTGAATAAAATCTTCATTGCTTCTCAGCCTTTTGGCTAACATCAAGTGTGAATAAAAGCCTTGATCAGCATTTTCTCTTACCTGTGATTCAGAAAAAAAAAAAACATTTTTATCACAATGGGAGACCAGTGAATCATCCTGGCTCTTTCTTCAGCATTGCAGGATCTCCTATGGATATTGGTCAAGAGGACTGACTGCCCTGGTAAGAGCACGGATAATTATGTCATTTGAGAAGAGGCAGAACTGAACAAAGAAATTAAAGTTTGACTCAACAGAAATGTTGAAAATCTGTGGATATTTAGTCTAGGGGAGAAAATATGAAGAAAACCTGTAAACATCTTCAGGATGAAATATTATTGACAGTAAAATCTGTATTGTGTATTGTTAGCTTGACCTTTAGTTGGAGATGGTGTATTGCACACAGTGATAAAATGCATTGTTATGGGTTTGATTTAGAAGTTCCCTAAAAGTATCACATGTTCAAAGATGAGACTTTTGGAAGTAACTGGATCATGGGGGAGATATGCTCAGTGGTGGACTGATCCATCACTAAATATACTAAATGTAGCTTTAGAAGGTGGGGTGTCATGGGAAAGGAAGTATCTCTGGGAGGTTGGGGGTTACAAGGTTTATCTCTCCTCCCAGATCGTCCCCTCTCTCTGCTTCCTGGTTCCTACTAGATAAGTTTTCCTCTACCATGCTGTTCTACTGCAAGGTCCCTGCTTTAGAGCCAGCCAACTATGGACTGAACACCAGAACTGTGAACCACATTAAACCTCTCCTTTAAGTTGTGGTTATCAGGCATTGTGCACTGGCAATGAGAAAACTGACAAATATGTGCATGCACATGCTTTGGGGCTGTGCCCTGTGTGATAGCTATGCATAACCAGGCGGTGGGTGTGGGACAGTCTCGGGCTCCAGACCAGCGGAGGGTGATCTGGCTGTCAGATATTGGCTCTAGCTTTGCATATGGGAAGTTAGGCGGGTTGTGGGTCCATGTTCTCATCTAAGTAGAGGCTGAGATTCATCACAGCATAAAATATTTGGATGAGTGATAGGCAGATAGTCTAGGCTTGGTCCGTGGCAAAATACAGTTTGAAGTAAGATGTTGTGATTTCTTAGAGTGAAAGTGTTCATTGGACAGAGGTTGGAGAAAATGCTTCAGAAGATGGCTGCCTTGCTTTGCGCCTTATAATATTTTGAAAATAAAAATAAACACAACTAAGAACAAAGATTACTGAACAAACAGCAGTTCTTGATAAATTACCACTTTTCTTGTTAATGGTTTTGTAGCAGAAAGTGGAGCCAAAAGCATGCCCAAGAGACAAGAATCCTGAGGGACAAATATGGACTCTGTGCTGTTAGCAACAAGGAGCCTGCCACCCACTGGTGCTTCTCCAGCCCCGAGAACTCAGAGCTTGTGTTTGGCCTACTATCCCAGGCCAAGCTGGCAACCACATCTCACCATGGCTAGGAACCAACACTGGCCAGATAGTTTCCTACAGAAGGCTTCTGGGGGCAACTATCTGTCAGTCTGTACAGCTCATCTTCAATACAGTGCTTCAGGAAAGGTTGTTGAGTTTCTCAGGGTGGGCATTTTCTTAAAAAGACAAATATTAAAATTGTGATTATAATTTTTTATATTTTTCCCAAACCAGCTTTCTCCCCTCAGATTTTTTTTCCCCTTCAGATTTTAGGATAGATCTCCCCAGCCTCTCTTGTCTTCCAAAGCTCTTACAAATTTCAGTGACTTGGGATTTTGTATGTTTCCAAAGGCTTGTGGCTTACAGCGTGCCTGTGGCCACTGATGATGACACTTAGATCCTGTGAGCAGGCAGAAAGTCCCCCAGGGAGTCCTTCCCAGGGGGGCAGAGACCAGGACCTCAGGTTTTAGCTGAGGGTCATCTAACTGCACTCAGCCAGCTACCTGAGATCAGGGTTCTTGCCATCTTGCAGGCACTTTAATCTGCTGAACTATTTGACCAGCCCTGAACTCCAAATATTGGAGAGGCTGTTTCTCTGCTAGTCACCATTCTGTCATCTTCTGAAGTTCTTCTCCCCTGGCTCCTTAGGTTGTCTCTTCCTTTGCTGTACAAAAACTTTTAATTTCATATAACCCCATTTGGCATTATTTCTTGTGCAACTGGGGTTCTGTTTTAAAAATCATTTCCTACATGTATGACTTCAAGTGCTTTTAGATTCAGTGTTTTAATATAATACAAGTAGATATTGATAAAGAAAATATAAAAACATTCTTCTTACTTCTATGAAAAACAAAATGATATTTCATGATAAAACAATTAGAGAATAACAGGGGTTAATATACTATGTATCATGATCTTAAAAGAATAGCCAAAATGTTACTCAGAGTACAAGCCATAAACAACAAAAATTTTCTCCTGCAAAGAAAAGCAAAGAACAAAACTCTTTTCAATGAATAAAAGAAATTAGTAATATAAATGAAACAAATGTGTATTTATCTTATAATTTAAAAAAAAACAGAATAATTTAGGAAGTTGTTAAATCTTCTTTCCATTTTCTGTTTATCTATTCACAGGCAAATAGATGAAACCTGAAAACATTGTGTTAAATGAAATAAATTAGATACATAAGCTTAGATATCACAGTTTCTCTAATTTGAATAGAGAGAATAAATAGAAGTTCAAATGACTCCTTACATTTTCTATCATATATTAACAGTTAATCTACTTTGATTTGATTTTTAGTTTAGTACATGGTCAGAGATATGGCTTCTGTTTTAACCTTCTGCAAAAAAGTACATAGTTTTACTGGCATCATTTGTTAAACAAGCTATCTTTCCTCGGTTGTATACTTTTGGCCCAGGTTCAGGGATGGATCTGTATCTTCTAGTCAATTTTTTTGATCCACAAGCCTGTTTTGTGCCCATATCAATATTTGTTTTGTTTTTAATTTTTGTTGCTTTGTAGTATAGTTGGAAGTCTGGTAGTGTGACATCTTTTGCTTTACTCTAGTTCTCAAGATTGCTTTTGGCATTCTGGATGTCTTCCAGTTTCATGTGAACTTTAAGATTGCGTTCTCTAATATCTATGTAGTATACTATTGGTAACATAATTAGAATTTCATCAAATCCAGCAGTTTTGAGATTATGGCCAGTGTCAATATATTGGTTCTAGCTATCCAGAAGCAGAGGCGTCTTTTAATTTTCTGATGTCCTACTCAGTCTCTTTTTTTCAGAGGACTGTATTTTGTTTTTAGAGTTTTTCACTTCCTGAAGTAAATTAATTGCTGGTATTGAATTTTTCTTGGTGCTACTCTAAATGTTAATGTTTCACAATTTCTCTCTCACTGAATTCATTATTAGTGTACACAGTGCTATTAAGTTTTGTATGTTGATGTTGTTTCCTGATATGTTGCTGAAATTTGTTATTAATTCTAATAATTTTGCATGTATTTTCCAGGTGTGGTGGCACATGCCTGTAACCCTCCCAACTCTGGAGCCTGAGGTAGGAGGATTGTTGCAAGTATAAAACCAACCTGGGCTACAAAGGAAGCTCAAATCCAGCGGGAACTACATATTAAGTTGTCTCAAAAAACGAGAGAGAGAGAGAGAGAGAGAGAGAGAGAGAGAGAGAGAGAGAGAGAAAGAAGAAGAAGAAGAAGAAGAAGAAGAAGAAGAAGAAGAAGAAGAAGAAAGAAAGAAAGAAAGAAAGAAAGAAAGAAAGAAAGAAAGAAAGAAAGAAAGAAAGAAAGAAAGAAAGAAAGAAAGATTGTATGGAGTCCTTTGGATCTCCTAAGTAGAAGTCATCTATAAATATTTACAGTTTGAGTTTTTTCTTTCTTATTTGTATCCCTTTTATTTCCTTCTCTTGCCTGATTTCTCTGCCTAATGTCTCAACTATCATGTTGAGTAGAAGTCCTTGTCTTGTTCTTAATTTTAGCAGGAATGGTTTCTGTTTTTCCCTATTTAATATGTTGTTAACCACTGATTTATTGTAAATACTTTTTATCAAATCAGCTATGATCCTTCTATTACTATTTTCTTTAGGACACTTATCACAAAGCCATGTTGAATTTTGTCAAAAGCCTTTTCTGTATCTGTTGATATCATCATGTGGTTTGTGGCCTTGCTTCTGCTTATGTGCTGTATTGCATATCTTTTTTTTTTTTTTTTTTTTTTTTTTTTTTTTTTTTTTTTTTTTTTTTTTTTTTTTTTTTTTTTTGTCTTTTTGAGACAGGGTTTCGCTATGCAGTTGAGGCTGGCCTTGAGCTCACTTTTGTAGCCCAGGCTGGCCTCGAACTCACACCAATCCTCCTGCCTCAGCCTCCCGAGTACTGGGATTACAGGCGTGCGCCACCACGCCCAGCTGTATTACATATCTTGATTTGCACAGGTTGAACCATTCTTTAGTCTCTTGAATGTAACTTACTTGACTATGATATATGATCTTTTTGATGATGTGTTATGTTCTGTTCACTAATATCCTGTTGAGTATTTTTCCATCTTGATCAAATATTAACTCTAGAAAAATCTGTTTATCATTCCTTGCATGTCTACAAAAATGTTTATAGCTTTGTCCTCTTGCCAAACTACTTTTTAGCTGGGTATAGAATTCCAGGACTAAGTAATTTTTTTTGCTAAGAATATCCCAAAATATGTTTAAACATTCATGAAAGTATGATTTTAATTACTGTGCAGATAAATATTCTTCCCATGGGAATTTTTAGAAATCTCTGTTGAATAATAATTTGGAGACTTTGTAAGCATGTATCATGTTGATATATACCTCCCTATGAAGCTTTAGGTGGCTCTTTCTATGTAAAAACATGTATTATTTAACTTGGCTAAATTTCTATTTATTTTTCTCTATATTTTCCTCTATTCAATTTTTTCTATTTGTGGAAATCTTATTAGTTATTTGAGAACTCCTGAAATCAGTTTTTGTGTTTTCTAATTTTTTTTTCAGTTTCCTATTTTTGTCGTTCTGTTCTAATGTGATATTTCCTAATTTTATCATGCTGTTCATCATTTTGTAGATAAAGTTTACCCCACAATTGATACATTTTCAGTCTGTCTTTCTACCATGGCAGAGCATCAGTAGGACAACACAGCCTGGAAAACTAAAATAATATGAAATCTGATCTGTGAAAAAAAAATTGCTTACTTCCATTGTACCTCTCCATTTGTCCATTAGTGTGCCCATTCCATTCCTTTCATCTATAAAGATATTTATTTTGTAACCTAATAATCAGAAGCCTTGCCTTATCCTTTGTCTCCTGCTTACAGCAATATATTCTGGCTTAGAGACCTCCATTTACCTCAAGTGCCTCAGAAAGTTGCAGGAGTTAGAAAGCTGAGAAGCTTATCGTGAACTTCCTATCCTCTCTGGGATCAGTGGTCTGTCTTTTCCTTTGCTTCTTTTTTTAACTTACTCCCCCCCCCCACCCGTGTCTAGGATTTCACACATCCCTTTATCCCCAGTGATGAAGAGCTAGATGGACACAGTCTGGTAGCTACTGGATCAGCACAGTGCACAGAGCCCCTTAATCACCTCTGTGGCCACCTAAGGCTCCTCTGATGTCTTCCATCACTGATGTTGTGTTCGGGTTTCCTGCTGATCTCTTATTATCCTGGTACACCTTTTCTGTGTGCATGTTGTGCTGTGGTTTCCTCAGTTCTTTTCAATACCATTCCATCTGCTTTCTGCCTTCTAAAAATGCCTCATAACTTCAGGGCTTCTCCATGTCACCTCACTTTCCTCATGCTTTTATATGTTAAATGTTTACAAGATGCCATTTTCCTATCACTTGGGGACTTGGGGTCCATGAGGAGCTAGGGAAGCATTGCCTTTGCTCAGCCACCACCCTGTCCCACTGCACTTGCCATTTCCAGTGGAGCCCTCAGCCAGTGTCATCTCGGGGCTTCAGTTTTAGGTAGTAAATTATTTCCCATCAACAATTTTTGTAACTCTCTATTCAAATATAAGTGATTTGGCAATTTAACTATTTGACATACTGTTCCTTGAATATTGGGTCCTCTGCACGACTTACCCATTTCTCTACCTGATCACCACCAACCAGGTCCTCCCTCCTGGGTGGCAACATAGTGGACTTGCTCCTTGGTGCCTTTGGCCACATCAAGCAGCTCTTCTGCTAATTTTAATGACTTCTGGTACCACCCTTTGTTCTTTTGAAGGTTTCTGCTTCTAATTTTTGTGGAATGGGAAACCACAAAAGCTTGTTACAAAAGCACAGGCTTCATAATTGCCACGGAGAACAAGGGCTAAGAGAAAACCACCTGGTTAAGTGGGCTTGAAAAGTGTTTCAAGCATGCAGAAACTTTTGCTGAAGCCGGGTGTGGTGGCTCATGCCTGTAATCCCAGCACTCGGGAGGCTGAGGCAGGAGGATTGGTGTGAGTTCGAGACCAGCCTGGGCTACAAAAGTGAGCTCAAGGCCAGCCTCAACTGCATAGTGAGACCCTGTCTCAAAAAGACAAAAAAAAAAAAAAAATCCTTTGCTGATATTGGATACTGGGCTTTCCCCTAGAAGGTCAGTATTCTTTAGGAGTCTGACATTGATTAATAAGAATATCTCTTTTCTGTCAACTAGCCTTGTCACTGAGCAAAAAGACTTTTGTTTTACTAGAATTGGAAGTTCCATTCAATCCAGCTATCCCCCTACTTGGAATTTTCCCAGAAGAACTGAAAACTTCATACCATAGCGATATCTGTGCACCTATGTTTATAGCAGCCCAATTTGTAATAGCCAAATCTTGGAAACAACCAAAATGTCCATCATTTGAAGAATGGTTAAAGAAAATGTGGTATTTTTATACAATGGAATACTACTCATCCATAAAAAAATGATAAGTTTGAAGACTTC
>PVJA010004509.1:0-85643 GCA_004027025.1 Myocastor coypus
AAAAAAAAAAAAAAAAAAAAAAAAAAAAAAAAAAAAAAAAAATAACAAAAAAAAAAACAAAAAAAAAAAAAAAAAAAAAAAAAAAAAAAAAAAAAAAAAAAAAAAAAAAAAAAAAAAACCCTTCCAAATCTGTTTGTCACCCAGTTATGCCCAGAAACACAAGGTAATATCATAGAAAAGGAAAAGCTTTATAATCAACTGCTTGAGCTTGCTAATTCCTTATTCCATACTTAAGAGCCAGGAGAAGATCAGATGGGAATAGGAAGGGGACAAGTGTTTCTGTTCATCCTGGTCTCCCTCTTGCAGAGGAAGTACCTAGCTTATGACTCTGAAAATTCTTGCTTATTAACTGACGAATTGACTAATCGATTAATTGACTAATTATGCATCTCTCCTGAGATACTTAAGTGAAAATTTACAGGGAAAGAATTCAATGAACATAATTTGCTTTCCTCTTCCATGCTAGCGAGCAGGCAGTAGCGATAACAACCTTCTGTAAATGTGCATCAGCCGTGCAGCGCATAGTAACACCACGTCAGAGACCAAGGCATTTGACAGCTGGGAGTGCAAGGAGACTGTGCCCAGTAGGTGCGGTAGTAGAGACAACTTGGCCAGGTTTCCTTCCTTTTTCATGCTTCGCTACATACATTGTTTTGATTTCTTTTTTTTAAATACCTGTTTTCCAGGGAGAGAACTATAGTCAACTCACAAGTACAAAAAATATGAAAAAGGAAAGCAGATATAGCTGGTCAGTTCAGTGTCCATTGCTTGCTTCCATCTTTATTATTCTTTCTTCTTTTTGGGTTGACAGGGTTTCAATCTTCGCAAATCTGTACTCTGAAATGCTCAGCATTCTGACTGTCTAAAGCTGTAAGAACAGGTTCTAGCTGCCTTTCTTCTGCTGTCACTGATCAGTTATTGAAAACACTGCACAGGCCTGTGCTATTTAGTACGTAGAACACACAGGCAAAGGTTAGCGTTGAGCAACAATGAGAAATATTAAGCTGCAAATTTCGATTTCTCCATTCTGCAGACAAGACTCTTGGATGCATTGGTCTCCTTGTAAAAATACCAGAAGTTCTTTAACTCAGACTTTATGAAGGCAAAATCTCAACAGTTTGTTGACTGACTGCTTTACTTGTGAGTAAATTAAAAAGATAGCATTAATGAATTTAAGCTATTATTACCATGCAGTGCAGCTAATGCATGGATTATTTATTAATGTAATCTTAGTTTTTCTTCTCTGCTATCTTGATACCCTTAGCACTTTTTATTTTTTCAAATATTGCACAGACAATTGATTCTGGATACAGTTCCATGAATATATGGAGGTATTTTCTAAATTCTTATGCAGAAACCATCCTGAACTGCGGCCCTCTCTTATTTCGACAGTTTTGCTTTTATTTTGTGCTTCTATATAGGCCATTGCTTATTTGCTTCACATTGTGACTACGTTATGGTCATTAACCTCTATGAAGAGTTTAATTTTAATTTTTTTATTCAGCTGAAATGAGCTCCTTTTTTTTCCCCCTCTCTTTTTGGGATGTGGAACTGTATTTTCTTTGTGCAGTGGCTGTCATTACTTCCAGATCAGGCTGTTGTGCCATTGTCCCTCCAAACCTGCAAACCTACCTGATTAAATTTTTACTGAGATGTTCCGCAGGCCACTGTAACAGCATGACCAAAAATAAAGTTATGTTGTACTTCTCTGAACTCTAAATTATTTGCACTCATAGTTAATGATTTTGAGACCTGGGTAGGTTTTGTAGTATTACTGTGTCTCAGGATCTTCTACCAAAGAGGATAGCATACCGGAACCTCATAGAGTTTATTGAAGATAAATGAGACTATGTATCTTCACATAGTAAACCCTATGCCTAGCAATACCTCAATTCATGAAATTACTTTGTTTCATGATTCTGGAAAAAAAATAACCATGTTTGTGCTCATGTGGGAATGATTGCCATGGCTGTGTTCCTCTCCTAATGCAGAAATCGCAAACAAAACAACATTTTTCCATGCATTTCTGTTTGTAAACCAAATTTTTCACACACAGAAGCATTTGTGTACTGAGGCACCCCCGTAGTGTTAAAATTTGGTGAGTGCTTTCTAACTTCATAAATATTTACCTAGCAGCTCAAGCTAGAAACCTGAGTGGTACCAAAAGATTTTGCGTTACTTCCATCAGCAACCGAAGGCCCAGACCTTTGGATGCTGCTGCAAGTTCTACCACAGGTTCTGTTTGCTTTGCTCTCATTTGTATGCCTTTTGTTGAGAGTATTTCTCATGCGTGATCTCAAGGGCTGTTCTGGCCCTACTGCTCTTTTCCTCCAGCCCAGTGTGGCTGCATATTTCTTATACTTTAGATTTCACTCTAGGTCCTACTTCTTCCAAAGACACTTCCAAGGCACTTCTTGGCTGCCTATAGATAGTATGTTGTTTTGAGTAGTTGGTAATTTTATTTCCCAGTGGTAAATCAGTTGCAGTGCCCTAAATATATCAATTCCCACTGTAGGATTGTCTTTGGTTTACCAAAGGTCATATATTCTAGGGAAGAAACCAAAATGACACCTAAATCAATCCAGGCTCTTTCCAGTACTTCCGCCAAGTTGGGAAAATGACTTCGGTAGTGTAAGATTCTCTTCTTGAAAGCAGCCCTAACATGTGTAATTAAATTACTATTACTATGCACTAATTGCTAGAAAAAGAATAACATATGTACTTTTCTTCATTTTCTTTTTTATTTTTATTTATTTTTTCTTTTCTTCATTTTCTTTCTTCATTTATGTATTTGGTGCAGGGTCTCGCTGTGAAGCTTAGACTCATAGTGATCCTCCTGTTTTCAGCCTCCCTAGTGCTGGGATTTCAGGTGCGTGTCACCACATCCGGACTAGGTGGCAGGCTCAGTGCATCCTGAGGAAGGGGCCAGAGCGGCCAGGGATTGAACTCTAGTCCCTGCATGCAAGGATTAAGTGCCAAATCAGGCACTTAATCGACCGAGCTCACTCACCAGCTGAACATGTCTTTTTCAGTAGACTTCACAAAGACTTCCCTCCAAAATTTTTAAATTTAAAAATTGTCTTACCCTTGTATTTCTTGTACCTTCACTTAAGATTTTGAGGAACTCATTTGGTCACTTCCATGAAAAAAAATTTAATGCTGTTTTGATACTTGATGAATGAACCACTTGACATCCAAAGTCCTAAAGAGACTCACTCTAGGTCACAATCCACACACTAGAACAGACCTGTTGTGTGCTTGATATTACTTATGTCATATAAATTCGCCTCTTAACTTTTCTGAGTATTTCTCCTATGCTAATTTTCCTCCACAGAGATAGAAAAATCACTGCTCTTATATCTCAATCATAAGGAGTAGGCTAACACTGGATGTGAGGAGTTTGGGCTTTGTCTTCTAGGATGCCTTTCAAGCTGAGCTGCGTGGCCCCCACCTGGCAGTATCAACCTGTAAGGGCTGTGTCTAGCCTTCCCACTAGCATTTCAATCAGAGGAGCTCTGCATTCATTCATTTTCCTTTGCTTTGTGGAAAGGCTTCCTTTGAAGAATGAGGCGTCTGACTATAATATATTTGAAAACTAGTGCTCCAGGGAATACTGTAATAATTCCATTTGTTTCTCAAGCATCATCTTTTGTTGAGCCCTGAAGGTGAAATGTGCTTCCTCTTCTCCGTCTCTGACCAGCTTCTCATACTATGTGAAGGGAGAGGTTAATCATGTATCTATATGGTTAAATACCTAAATGTTCTTCAAACTCTTTATTAAAACTTAAAATGTATTTGCTTGGCCACATTAAGAAAAATAAAAATAGACTTTAAGCACTGTTTTTGAAAAATCTGTAGTTGTGGAGATTTTGAAAATGCTCTTTGCAGGTGCTTTCTTACACTCTCTGGGTGAGTTTAATGATATGTGGAACTGCTGAGTTAAAAGGAAATGACTGCAAAAACTGCTGAGGCTTGACCAATACTTGTGAATAAAAGTCAGAACTTGCTTAGGGGTAGATACTGATAGTTCTAATGATTTTTAGAAAGCATTACATAAACTTTTGGAGAATCTTTTTGGTTTTTCCATCTAACTGTACTGTTATTTGTGAAGTCAGACTATCCATATGAGTAAGGATATACATAATATGTTTTATCCTACATATATGAGGGCACAACATGTTTCATAGATTTCTATGACACTTTACTAGTACCTTTGCACTTTTCTCTCTTGAGAGAAATTAAGGCTATCTACAGGTCTAAAATGTGTAACTTTCTATTTTATTTATTCTTTTAAGTAGGCTTTGAGTCTTTTTATTTGTAATTGCCATATTGGGCATTTTTAGTGTAACAGTGATTTGACCTTTCAATTCTTTGCTTACCTAGAGGGTACTTGAACTTTTACTATGGATTTTTCTTAATAAGTAACATGATAACCAATAATATAGAAATATCAAAACATGTTTTTCAAAAGGACTATTCATCCTGATACCTTACAAACAGAATAACTAACTGAAGCTCACACAATTGTAGTACAAGGTTTCATGTATCTTGTTTTTACTTTTTTTATTTTGGAAGAATTCTGGAAGATGAGGAAATGACTTGGTAATCACAAATATGCCTTCTGATTGTCATCTTCACTTGGAATCCAAAGAAGTTTAAATTGCTAAGACGCAATTACCAAAGGAAAGAACAAAATAATGACCGTGCTCAGAAGACAATAAGAGTGCTTCTACCAGATTAAAGTTCTACCATTTATCCATTCTATTTTGAGAATATTATGATTTAAAGTAAACCTCCGTAAAGCTGAAACAATTTAATATGGGTTATTATTTTACATAAAGAAAATAAGCATGGGAGAATTGCTTTATGTGGGAGGAGATGTCGCAGGTGACTTTTAAAGAGTGATTGTGATTATTTCTCATATTTTGGGAAACAAGATTTTTGAAGAAGAAACAAGGCTATTTAATACTAATCCAGGTCACCATTAGACATCATACATATACATGCTTAGATCTACATGTCTTCTCATGACATTATTTGGTTGAACAAATGACATTTATTCAACATCTATAGAACAGGTGCTATAAATATCCCCAGCGGGGACTTTAAGTAGAATCATATTATGTAGCACTGGGATGATCTTTAGTGAATTTAAACGTAGTATTTGCAACTCTTACTTCTTTACTCATGAATTTATACAAGGCAAGTTCTAAAATTTCTTTTTTGAGGTTTGAATCTTTTAGATTAGTCTTACAGACTGGCATGACCTTCACAGGCCATCTAAAAGCAAAAAGGTCCTGAAAGATTATCTTCAATAAGAGCAATGGGAGTTGAATCCTGATTCAAGGACTAGTGCTGGAAAAGACAGATGGTTCTGAACTTATGAAGCAGTAGACTCTGGAGACCTAGTCCAGTTTAGCCTGGCAGCTAACTTATGACCCAGGGAAACATCGATGTGGTACATGAGACTTGTCTCATAGCCATTAACTCTTAAGTTCAACTTCTTAAATGTAATTGAAAATAGAAATTCAAAAGAACAATTTAATTTTATAGGCTTTTTTACCCAATACTGCCAAATTTCAAAGCATGCATCTGAGAGTGAAATGGAAGACTTCATCTTCGTATGCTCTTTTGGATTTGTGTCACATGTCACTCACAATTTTGAACAATTTATCACAGGGAAAGGAAATCTGGCCTTTAAAAGTTGGCTACATGTAATTTTCACTTGGTGCTCTATGTCAAATTTTAATTTTCATATAAAAGGGAGGAATAATGATTGGCGCCCCAGTGAAGTTTAAAGTAGACTCTCCCAGACGAAGTGGAACACTGACAAAGCATGACTTCTGTCTACTTAATATCTGTGGTCCCAGGAAAATTGACAGAGACCTGTCAAGCAAGCTCAGCCATCAAGAAGAACAACAGGCAATGTTTGAGTAGGTGACAATTATTCTGTTTAAGCACAGGGTCCTTTGATTTGATCAAGAAATCGCTCAGTGCTCTCAGTTATCAGGGATTGTTGAGCTGGCACTGCCATGAACTTAGACTGAGGCCATCTTCTCTTTATATCCTTAGGGAGACTGCCATGCTTATACCCGCTAACTGTTATGGCCCAATCAAGAGCTTTTGCTCTAAGTTGATGATGCTCTGGGAACCAAGGTGATACAGCTTTCTGGTCCTCTACTCAGTATTCATTCTTTTCACTGCCTCATTTTAATTAAAGCTGAAGGAGCTATCTTGTTATCTTGGTCACAACAACATGTAAGAATATACTTTCAAAAGTATTTCTCATATTTATTAAATAACATTCCAAAGAAAGCATTTAGAAATGATTTTATATCAGTACAGACAGGTATAGCCCATTTATTATTCTGTCTCTGTCTCTCTGTTTCTCTGTCTCTATCTCTCTTGCTCTCTGTCTGTCTCTGTCTCTGTCCCTCTCTTTCTCTCTCTGTCTCTCTGTCTCTCTGTCTCTCTCTCTCTGTCTCTCTCTCTCTCTCTCTGTCTCTCTCCAGGGTCTCTGGGTAACGCAGGCTAGCCTTGTGTTCACTGTGTATCCTAGGCTGGCCTTGAACTCAATTCTTTTGCCTCTGCCCTTCTGGGTGCTGGGATTATAGATAGGATCTACCATACCTAGTTTAAAAGCCTATTTTTGTATCTCAAAATTTTGGTGCAAGAAATGCAGAATGCCCTTTAAAATAAATATTCTAGTACCACTTACTTTTTCTTTGTATGAGAAGATACTTCATAGGTGAAATCTATACTCTTTTTAATGAATATTTTTTGACAATAGAGATCCCACTCTATTTCATTTTATAAAGCTTTCAAATATCTTTTGTTCAGTAATTCTTCAATTGCATATACATTTACTGAATGAAGAAAATGCCCCAATTTGATATTTGTCTTGTATTACTTTTTGAAGTGATACCCTTACTGAATGTTTTTCTGGAAATCAGCAATATTATGAAATATTTTCCGTATAAAATACCATGAGGAAAAGCATATTTCTTTTCTAGGTCTTAGTAACCTATAAATCATACCATGCCCCAAAACATTTCAAAAAATCAGGGCAAGTAAGTATTGAAATAGTTGACTTTTATTCTATCCTAGAAAAATAAATAGAACATTGTAGTGGTTAATGTGTTTTCCTTTGCTCAGGTTCAAACTGATGAAGCTGCTCTAATTTAATATTACTGCTGTGATTTAGATCTAGAATGTTCTCCCAAAGACTCATAAGTTCAGAGACTGGACCATGGAAAGGTGATTAGGTAACAGAGGTGGTGTAGTTATCAGGGGGTTGATTTACTGATAGAGCCACTGATGAATCCACAGCTAGATGTGCTCTTTGGAGGCCAGGCCTGATCAGAGGTGGGTTACTAAAGGTAGGATGGGAAAGGTTCTCTCTCTTCACGTCTTTTTATTTCTTTTTCTGGTTCCTTCCTGTCAACAAGTGTGTAGGCTTTCTCTCCCAGGCTCTTCCACCAAGGCTTTCTCTCCCGGCTAAAACAGCAAGCCAGATATAAATCTCTCTTTAAGTTGTTGGTAGTGCGTATTTTATCCCAGGCACAAAAAAAGTGGCTAAGGCACTTATTCTACAAAATATGCATGATGCTCACAGTGAATTCTGATCTGCTAAAAATTGGCACACAATTCATATATAATCTTAAACACTTTTATGGTTTTAAAATTTTACTTAATAGTAACGTTGATTGTGTTTTTAGAAATGAGAGTTTAGAGTTATTTATAGGACAAGTCTGTCTCTCACTCTATCTCCTCTCATCATTTTTTTTCTCTTCAGTGAGCAAAGTATTATAACTTATTCTCTTAATGTCAATTTTGTGCATGAATTTCCAAGGACAAATATATCTGAGAATCAATGCAACAGATTAGAAAATCCATAAATAACTATAGATATATCCAGCCACTTTATCTCTGACAAAGGGGCCAAGCACATTCACTGGAAGAAAGATAGCCTCTTCAATAAATGGCGATCGTGAATTTGGCTTTATACACTGCAAGTATTAAAATTAGACACATTTCTTTCACTGTTGTTAACTTAGATTGAAATGATCAAAGATCTACATAGTAAAACAGAAACATTAAATCAGCTGGAAGAGAGAGTTAGTAATACTCAAGACATTGGTGTAGGCAAAGACTATGAATAAAACATTGGTTACACAGGAACCAATACAAAGAATCAACAACTGAGATCTTTTCTTATTGAAAAGCCTTTTCTGAGCAAGAGAAACTACCAACAGAATGAAGAGACAACCTACAACACAAAATATTTTCTAGCTGCTCCACCAAGTCATTACTGAGACCATGTAAAATACTCAAATCAGGACCCCTCACAAAGTTAAAACAATCAAACATGGGCTTTTAAGATGAACACGCACTTTTCAGATGAGGAAATATAAGCAGCAAATAAATACATGAGAACATGTTCAACCTCACTGGTCATTTTGAGAACTTCCCAAATAGTCAGAGGATTCCAAGCCATGCAACAGTATCTGGCGTCACAGGACAGACTGTGGTACACAGGCCCTCTGTGGCACTGTTCCTTCTCCAAACATAGAGAAGGCTGCAGCCTGGCAGCACTATTGCTGGGGCACAACAGGGGCTAGTTATTGGGGACAGGCACAGCTCTCTCTCCAACCACCCATTCTCAGCCTGTGAGAGAATAAATGAATGATGTTTCTTGAGTCTGGAGTCTTCAGTATTGGACCCCGATGTGAATTCATACCCAGCCTGCCACACTTACTTGAGATTACGCTGAACTATCACAAACCTGCTCCAATCTTAGACCTGCCAAAGACAGTCTGACATCTAGCACCATTTGGCCGGCTCATTCTGTCCTGGGGGTGGGGCTGGCACAGCATGTGGTGCTGGGGATTGAACTATGGTCCCTGCGGTTGCCTAAGCTTGCCTGAGCAGGCACTTTAGACCACTGAGCCATCTCACTGGCCCCGAAGAGGAAGAGATTTTTTTAAACGAAGAGCAATCCAAAAAATTCAAAGGATGCGTGATAAAAGGAAAAATAATGCCTAAATCAGTCCTCTCTGAAGAAACACTTTCAACAGCAGGAACAAGCTCCTGAACTGCATCAAGAGACTGGGCCACTAAGGCCCAGCAGATGGCAGTGTTCTAGAGGCCAAGGAGCTGAAGTTCCAGCAGGAAAAGGAAGTCCTAAAAATGAAAGGAAGTCCTTGCTCCCAGCTCAGCACAGTAATGAAGGTGTTTATTGTTCTATGAAAAGGGGTGGGGTGGGGTGAGGGAATGTACCTGTAAAGATTAAAGACTACTGGCCCTGGAAGTGAACTTTCTTCTGGAGAAACATAGACGTTGTTTTTTCTTTTCTTTTATTTTTCTTCCTTCCTTTGGACCATGTTTTTCCTCCTCTTTTGGTATGTTTAAATATCTGCTTTATTTGGTGGAGACTGGAATCTTGTGGCCCATTTTCTTGTTCCTTCCATTTTAATATTGAGCACTTTGGTGACTGTTATTGCCGGAACAGGTCCTCTTTTATTCTTTCTCCCTCTTCTTTCTTTTGTCACACTCTGTCTTTCACCTTGTTTTCTTAGTCGTTTTTCTCATTTTTCTTTTAGTGAGGTTTAATTTCCGCTCCCTATTATTAATTCATTTTGTATTTAATTTTCTATGTCACTATTATTTAACATCTCTCATTTCTCTTTACTCCTTAACAAGGACCTCTGCATTGTTCTAACCACAGGCTTCGCATCTTCCACTGCCTTATGTTTCATAATCTGTTTCTTTTTTCTTTATGCCTCCACACCTGTACCGATTTCCCTTATGGCTTTTCAAATACTTAACCGTACCTTACTATGGCTTAATATTGCTTTACAGTGAAATGGGATAAAATTGCTTAGGTGAGTTGCTATTCATAGTATATACTTTTGTGATTTGTCTTAGATTGGTTATATAATGGTAGAATTTGTATCTATGGTTGAAGGTGGTAAATTATTAGGTAGCACAGTTTGTCATTTTTTAGTTTACACTTGACGTTACTATTATTATGGATTGTGCTATTTTAGCCAAGGTGGCACAACTATTGTGATCGAGCAATCATCTTTTTCTGTCAATACCTAGATTGCCTGTCTAGTTTTCATAAACAATATTATAGTCCAGTAACAAAGAACTGGGTTCTAGGCCAAGCAGGTTGTAACATTTCATCTTTAATAAACAAAAGATGTAAGACTCCCTCTGGGACAGACAATGTCAAAAGCCAGCTATGCCTAGAATATATCTCTGAAAAGTACTCATTATTTAAAGAGTCTTTTATAGTAACAACAGAACTACCCATTGTAAACAATTTCCAAGCTTCAGTACAGTAAATGAATCATCAACAATAACAAAAGTAAAAAAAAAAAAAAAGAGAAAACACAGAAACAAAATGCAACCTAAAATTACCAACTTCCCAAACCAAATTTAGGAGGTATTGGAAGAGATCATACAATTAAAATTTCTGTAATGGTAGCAGTAAAAATAGCAGAGCAAATGAATAAAATTCTTGACAAATTCAAAGCAGAAATAATTATACAGATAATTAAAGATGTGATGACCATAGTGTAAGAAAGCGTTATTGAATCTAGAGTAAATGTAGATTAAAAGAAGAGGAGCTTAGGAAAGACATGGACGTGTGAATGTCAAACACAGCAAACAACTGGATTTCATAAAATGGAATCAAACAGAAATCCAAGAGGTTAAAAATTCTATCGGAAGTATACAGAGAAGAGTTTAGTGTGAAGACAGAATATCCGATCTAGAAGACAGGGCTAAGGTTGGTCATTATTAAATGAAAGGATTGCTAAAAATAGGAAGAGACCATGAAAGATCAATCTAACAGAAACTAGAGTGCAAAGAATACTAACACAAGATTAATCAGAATCAAGAGATAAAAAACAAGAGACAACACAAATGGAATAAAAATACTGTTCATAGAAATACTGACCAAACATTTTCTAAGCATTGAAAAACAATTTGACAGTATGTAGTCATGATCATTAAGAAAACCAGTATGCCAAAATAAAAATAGTCAATATTGGGGGCTAGCAAGACAGCTTGTCAGAAACAAAAGTTGCATGTTCTATTATACAGGTCTTGCTTTAACTTGGACTTAAGCACCAGCTGAAAAGTTTAACCATAACACATAAATTTTATCAGCCACTCCTGAGACAAATAAATGATATATACATGAATTAAAAATGTCAAGCTCCTCAAATTTTAAGATCCAATCCGAAAATGGAATTCTGAAGGGATTAGAGACGTTTCTTAGATAAAGGTGTACAAACAGGAAACATATGAAAAAATGTTCAATGCCACTTGTTATTCAAGCAATGCAAATTAAAAAAGAATTGAGATTCCATCTCACTACAGAAAGAATGGCTCTTAACTAAAAAAAAAAAAAAAAAAAAAAAAGCTAGCTAGCCTGTCAGAGTAAAATAAATTCATTCTCATTGTTGGAAGGACATAAACTGGTATAAATACTATGAAAATGAACATGGAGATTCCTCAAAAAACTAAAGTTAAACATTCCCTTGACCTTTAGTCTCTTTGTAGGTATCTTCCCCAAATGTCATGCACTAGTGATACATACATATCCATGTTTGTGGCAGCACAATTTGTAGTAACTCAGAATTGAAAACAGTTTCGATGCCCATCAATAGGCAAGTTCATAAAGAAAATACGGTATGTCTACACAGCGGAGCAGTATGCTGCCATAAGGAGGATAAACTTGAGACATCTTTTAGGTGAATCTCGAGATAATACTTTTAAGTCGCATAAATCAGACACACAGACTTAAATGCCATATTTTTTTTTTCCTGTGTGAGAAACCCAAAAGGTAAATAAGGAGCAAAACGTTGGATAGATACTAGGAAGTAAGAATTTGTCCAGGTTGGAATGGGGCACATGGAATGCAGAAGGCTTGAGTGAAGGAATGGAAATGTTTAGAAAAGAAGGTATGAGGGGAAGGTGAAAACAAGCATGTATAAATGGGAGGGAAAGTAGGGTTGAATGGAGGGATGAGGAATGGAAAAAAAAGTAGTGATAAGATAAATTATTTACAAGCACAAACTGCACATGGTGAATGTGGTCATTATGTATGGCAAATGTACTAATGAAAATACTTTACATGAAGAAAATGAAAATATCTCAAGATATAGCAATATAAAACTTTATTACATTGTAAATAATAATGAAAAAATGCAAATGCTACAAAGTTAAGAATTAGCAAAATGCATAACAAAATAAGGGGCAGATTTATAGCTATTAAGATAATATGGAAGAGCATTTATTATCAATAGAAAATTAACGTCATATATTGTTAAGTGAAAACATGAGTTGTAAAACAGTACAGTAAGAAAATAGGTGGAATTGCTAAAAGCTTTTTTTCCCTAGTTATTTGTGCTGGTTTAGTATTCTTTTGCTTCCACAATTCCTAGTTCTAAAACTGTTAAAGTCAGGCATGTGGCACGTTCTTCTAATCTCAGCACTCAGAGGCTGAGGCAGAAGGATCACATTATAGCCCAGCAAGGGTTACTCAGTGAGACTCTGTCTTAAAAAAAAAAAAAAAATTGAAAGGTTATCAAAAATATGTTATACTCCATTTTAAGTTCTTTCCTAATTCTGTGTAACACATTCTGGTTTCATTATTAAAAGGATACGATGATGTAACTTAAAAATATTCCTTCCCTATCCTCTCTCTCTGGGTTTTGCTCTTCCTGTTCCTCTGAGTAGTTACTTTTAAAATTTTCTTGGATTTTTTTCAATGAATCTTGGCTCGCGCTCCATGCCAACACATATGGAATGAGTTTTTTTGTAGCCACTTGAAATTTTATTGACTGTATTCATGACAAATGAATCAGTTCAGTTTCAAAGAAAGTTTAGGATTTCTCCCTTTCCAGACTGTTATGAATTATGTTAAATTATGCTCTAGTGAATTACTTGTACGTATCATTTAACATTCTTGAGAGCATAATTTTGTATGAGAGAACTTGCTGAGTGTGGAGTTCGTGGAAAATATTTAAATGTAATTTTTAATTAATTAATTAATTTTTGCAGGGCAGGTGTTCGAACTCATGACCTTGCCCTTGCCATCAGGCACTTGTGCCATGGAGTTATCTCCCCAGCCCCCTAAAATGTAATATTTAAAAGATATATTTTAAAAGCTTAATGCATTTGGTATAGTAGAATTAAATGATGTAAAAAAAGGACTGATAGAAACATCAAGAAAAATGCTGCACAAGTATATAAAAATGAAAAGCAAATGCAATGTGATATTTTTCATTTATTAAAATCAATATATTTCGTGCATCCATGAGAAATGCTCCTTGACACTGATAAGTAGAGCACAAATTGGTACAATGTGCCATTTCCTCAACTACGTTAAGAGTAAAGGGTACTCTTTGTCTTGTACTATCTCAATTTCTTCCAAACCACAGAACCTGTAGCCTTGCTAAGGTGTCTGTTCCTTTATGTACAGGAGGAGCAGTCATTTTCATTTCCCAAAGCCTTCTTAATCCAATGGACCGCACGCAAGCTCTGTATTCTACTTTTCCCTAAGATGTACTTGCATGTAGCATGTGCTTTGTACACATCAGTTTGCTGCATTATAACCTCAGCCTCTCTCAAGCTCCAACAGGAACATTTCTCCTCTTCCTTTGTGTCTGGGGTCAGCTGTGGAGGCTCTATTTCAAGGCGAGCCTCAGGTTGCATTTTGCTATGTGTGTGTTCAGCATTCTTCCTAGGTCTCATGCATGGTGATGTATTCTTTTCATGCATAACTCAGGTCAGGGATAGAGCTCAGCAGCAGAAGTGTCTGCCTGGCAAGTGCAAGGTCTCAGGCTCATTCCCTGGTACTGAGAAAAACAAAACATCATGAATAACTGGAAAGGCAAGAGGGCAAGCTTGAATGCATGGTGGAAACTGAACCTCTCTCTTTTCCCTGGACAAAGCATAAACATGGTCAAGCAGAGTCAATGTGGCCAGAAACTATGGCCACATTCTAGTCAAAGATACTACAGCACTACACGGCAAAGGATGGAAAAAGTGAGTCGACAACACCCATGGTGATTATAGTAACCATTGCTTTGCAAGTGTAGCAATATAATACAGGACACTTCATTATAAGATTATTTTCTAATAGGTAACCCAAAAATCATATATGAAAGGGTGCAGGAAACATGCCCACATAATAAGACCCAATAGTCCTACTGAGGCCCTGGATCTATGGCAATGTCCTACACGAGTCCAGGTGAAGTCCTATAACTCATAAAAATGCCTCCCATGAGCCCAGCTGGAGATCAAGAGCACATGACAATGTCTCATGCAGGCCTATTTCATGGATTTGCGCTGGGAAGGATCAGAGGTCAATGGTTGAAGCTAGAAAGTCTATGCCAGTGGGATGAAGGATTGGTGCTAGCAGGTTGAAGAATCTGAACTTGGGCCAGGAAGTGACACTCAAAAGTAAGGGCCAGGTCTCTATCAAAAGGCAGCAGCATAGCTATCTTCAGCAACAGTGAGTTCCTGAGACCCTCTCATGATGATAACCTCTGAGCTCCTATCAGGAAAGCCAGCCTGACAAGCTTCTCCAGGAGATGGAGCATCAGAGCATCCCTCCCTCCAGAGCAAAGAAGTGATGCTCCAAGGAGACCAGAGCTCCCCCAAAGTGAACCACAGCCATTCCTGGTGAAAACAAAGTCTGGAGCTCCTTCTACAGTGAGCACAGTAGAGTTCATCAGGAAAGCCAGCATGACAAGGTCTTCAAAGAGCATCAACAGCTCCAAGAGAAGCAACTGCTCCCTAATAGTTTCCGACAGCTTTAGGCATCTTCCTCTCCAGTTCTGTCTTTCATGCTGTTGGCAACAATCCTCAATCGGGTGGCCACCCATGCCCAGCACCACACTGGTTCAGTTCAACTGGGTGTTACAAATTGACCACCAGTTGCCACATCACCACAATAGCCTATAACTTGTATTGAACAGATTTTCCTAATACATTTCCAAATATCAGTTTTAAGACCACATTGGTAAAAAGAATAATAGATGCGTATATATATATATATCTGAGATAGATAGGTTTACTTTTCATCTGAAATTTTTATTGATGGTCAAAATACCAAACTATCTGTATAGTCTGCCAGTCAACTTTTTGTATACTCTTTTTCTGTTGTATTTTAATAATCCCTCTGAACATTATCATTTGGGGTGCATGAATAGTTAAATGACTGGAGTAGAATCCAAAAGTTGGGATCTTTAATGATGCATAAAATATGACTGCATAAATCCAATCATCTGAATTTTTAATTTGCCTCTCCCAAGGTCTTAGGGTCAGTGTACAGCAAAATAGGTTTCAGAATGACTGTGTTTTTTTCCTTCTCTTCTGCCAAGCCATATCTTTTGAAAATGCTGGCTGGTTAATGGTATAATTTTTCCAAAGTCCATTGCTATAACCTCATTGAAAAGAAATTAGCTAAAGGATATAATCAGGTCAGGTTTTGACCTATGGGGGAGGTGGCATGTTCCGATAGCCAGGCCTACACAGAGTGGGAGTTGAAGCACCAGGCATATTTCCTGTGAGAATAGGAGTGAATAAATATTCACCCCAGATTTGCTCTGTGCTATTGCCTGACTGCTTCATTGACTTTCTCATTCTCTTGCAGTGTTTTCGTCTCTACATATTTAATATAGGAAACATCGATATTCAAAAGCCTGAGTTATAATGTACGACTGGGACAAAATAAGTACTCCAAAATGGAATTCTTTATTCGTGTTGGCCTGTGCTCCTAAAACTGTAGATCCTGAAAAGTTCATGCATCTCTCAGTCAATCAAAAGTGATGGGATTTGGGGAAAAACATTAACCGGGATCGGTGAGGTGGCTGCTTTCACTTAAAGTGATTAAGGAGGACATTAATTCGGAGAAGCTTAATCTAAGCCTTATAATTGGAAAGAAAATTGCTACTTGTGAATTAGGCCTGAGATATTATTTTTTAAGAATGAAATTTAGACTATGCTATAAAGGAAAAAAAAAAGACTTTTCTGTATCAATTTCTCATAAGCTTTATATATGCAAGCATTGTCTTTTCAATTTCCTCTTTTTCCAGCAAAATTTAACTTTTCTTCTTTTTTTAAAGAAAGATATTAAACTATATTAGTGGCAACAGCTCCTTTTGCCTTCATTTAGTAACTACTGTACCTGAGACAAAAGAAAATGTGATGTAAAAGCTATTCTTAACTACAACATTTATTGTTGCATAAGAACAGAAATAACAAAGTCATTCTGACATTATTAATGAAAAAATTGTTAGAGAACAGAGAATTGTAGAGATGAAGGAGCTTTTGGGTTACGTAAATTCTTCCAAATTAAGGGTACAAATGGAGTTTTCTATTAAATTAGAAATAAATGTAAACCATATATAACTATTAGAGGTTTTCAAGAACTACTGGTCGTGTTGCACAGTTGATATCTAAAATAACAACAGTTCAGAATGTACTTTTCTCTAAGTAACCTAATTTTTTTTTTTTTTTGGTAAGGACATTTGGAATCTTAAGTAAAACTCTAATTTGCTTTATTATAATGGAAGGAAACAGCTTTAAGGGGGAAAAAAGCATATTTATGTAAAGAAATAAATCTGATTAAGTGATCACTGTCATGTCCAGAGACCCTCAGACATGCATTTAGGTCTTAAATACTCATTTTCCTTTATAAATCATTTTAAAAGTCCCAATAAGCTGTATGAAGTCATCCTTAGAAACAACTGTATGTTTAAGAAAATTAGACTCATACATCTCCCACAGTAAAGGTTTTTTTTTTTTTTTTTTTTTTTTTTTTTTTCCAGAAGAGAGCTAAAACAGCTCAGTAAGAAGTAGACTCTTAAAAACAGCAATTTTGAGCTTCCAAGGATAGGCTGAGCCTTTAGTTGATACTTTCATGCCAGGTGTGCTGCTCATTCTGTGTAGGGACAGGCATGGCACTAAAGAAGCAGTCCCTTCAATCAGGTAAACATTTCTTTCTTTCACCAAGTCACTTAAATGGTCTGCTGTACCTATGTAAATACTTGGGGACAGATAACTGGCCTCTTTGTGGAGACTTTTTTATGTATTTGATACAGGATCTCACTATGCAGATAGGACTCATAGTGATTCCCTTGTCTTCAGTCTTCCTAGTGCTGGGATTACAGATGCAGGCCACCACCCCCAGACTTAGTTGCTGGATCAGTGCCCCCACGGGTATAGCCAGAATAGCATGCAGTACCAGGGATCAAATCCTGGTCCTTGTGCTTGCCTAAGCAGGTGCTTAGTCTGCTAAGTGATCTCACCAGCCCTGTTAAAGGTTTTTGGTAGCACAGTCTTCTTATTTTCTGGACCTACCTGCATGTATATGAATTCAGAAAAGAAAGTACAGCATTGAGAAGAGTAAAGAAGGAAGCTCATGGGCGGGGAGTGATAATGAAGAAGGGAAAACGGGAAAGGGTAGGGTCTGAAAGAATGGCTTGCGGCAGCAGTTCTCAAGAGGACAGGCAGCCATGACAACTCGGATAGGTTGGGTGAGGCTCTGGGCCAATTGGATGTGGAAAGTCGCCATGTGGACAGCACAGACCTCTGGATCACAGCAGGACAGCTAGGAGCAGTGTGCTCATGGCTAGCTGACTCTCTCAGTAGGCCATATCCAGAGGCTGCTTTCAAAGACTAACCTGGTGATCTGTGGAAGCATAGGGGTGATTTCAGAGGATTCCTTTCCAGTCCTCAACGCTGAACTATGAATTGAGTCTTTCCTAAATTTATTTTATCTAAAGCATGCTATGTATGCCTCTCTTATTGCCCTGAAGCCCCATATATAACATCACTGGGCTTGGATGATCCTTTGGGCTTTCTCTGAAATCTTAGAAGAAGCTAGAGGCATGCTGAACACTTAAAATGGAAATGCTTAGAAAACTTGTGGGATTTTTTATGTTGCTTTTTCTCAGTCTCTCCCAGGCCCTCATTTGTTGATTTTTCTGGGCTGCTGATGCCCCTATAGCTTCCTATTTTGTTCAGCTTATTTTTCCCTGACAAATCTCAGCCCATATTTGAAAGTCCATTTCATGTTCTTCCATTTTTTAAATCCATTCAGTCAGCACCGAATGGATTAAAGTCAGTAGCTTGTCATACTCCTATACTATCTGATACCTTTATTTTTGACTGTAAGATTCAGTGTGTTCACTTAACATTTGGCGTATAGAGGTTTTTGGTGTCACTAGACCACAAAATTGTGCTTTGTTATTTTATTGGCATTTAGTATTGAATGCAGAGCCTTCTCCTTGAGCTGTATACACAGCCCTTCAAAGAAATTATTTTAACACAGGTCTTACCAAGTTGCTAGCCTACCCATGCTGAGCTGAAACGTGCAGTCTTCCTTCCTCGGCCTCCCAGAGTGCTGGGATTGCAGATGCGTCCACCAGGTCCATAGGCCCAAGAATTTGGGAGCAAGAGTAGCGACCTGATTATCATTCTAGACCTCACTTTCCTGAGCACAAAAATCCACACAGCATATATCTGTTACATTTTATTGCTTTGTAGAGACCTTAAAATATAGCTACCTCCTGAGGAGGATTGTGTTTTGATGGGAGGGTTTCAAAAAGTGCATTTCCTTTGTGTTCTAAGGACTAATAGCTCATGAAACTTGCAAAGAGCAGGAGTCATGCTGGGAGGAGCCTTGCCGTGTGCTCTCTAAAGCCTACCACATGGGATCCTTTTCCCAATAAACCTGACTATGGTGACTCATGACATATTTCGAATGTGAGCATTATCTTGCAAAGAACTCATTTGATCAGCTCGGTGTGACTAATCAGAGTCATATGGCTATGGCGCCAATCAGGTTCTCTGAGTAACTGACTTTCCATGCTGTGTTTCCAAGCAGGATGCGTCCCCCATGGTTCAACTCTTCTGCACTGAGGATGAACTATCAAGCATCACCAATAGCAGAACTTCACCTGTTTTGTGAGCATGCCAACAGATCAGCTATATGGTTCAATGAGGGTCACTTAAAGTGTAGGTAAGAAGAAGTTCCAACTATTTTAATTCTTCTTTATATTCTCCCCTAAACTTTAATGGAAGTAAATAATAGAACCAATTTAATGACAATAATTAGAAGAAAAAGACAAAGTTAAGCTAATCTGCAAGTCATAAGGATATCCACGTGACAGGAAAAGCTGTGAGAGCTTTAACTGAGACCTGTCTACTATATGCCATTAGAGAATTCATCTATAAACTCCTTTCATTTGTAATGTAGGCATAGCAGTAATAAAAAGAATATATATTTGTTAGGAGAAAGGAGATCCACTCATCTCTTCAAAGGGAAAGGAGAACCATAAATCTGTACGGCATAAAGCAAAACCTCTGTATATCTAGTCAAATAAGCTTGACCAGTGTGCTAGTGAAATAGGGATCACATCTTAATTATGGTCATTTCCAGGCTGATATCTCTGGAGCTCAGAGATCTTTGGTCTGAATGTTTTCCAGTCCATCTTTTTTTTTTTTTTTATACTGTAAACATGAAAAAAGAATATTCATGAATAAATTCATGCCGCTTCCTGGGAAAGCAAATCACATTTATGTCATAGTCCAGTAAGTAATTGTTATTTTCCTCCCATAGAACGCCTTTTATATTGGAACTTTGTCTTTTCCAACCTTAGTCATTGCCTCATGTCATTGATTTTTGAAAAAGTCATTGAAAGCTCTTATGCCACAACTTAATTATGCCTGTGTAAGCAATATAAGCAAGTTAGAAATACCCTTTCTGTCTAACTTAATTAAAAGTTTCTTCTTCAATAAAGATCCCCAGTCCTATGCTAAGCACCTTTGTGACTCAGAGAAGAGTTGAGGAGATGGCTCGAAACACTAGGATGTATTCAGAGAAAAGATGCACCAATTAGTGCTAGGAAAATATTATTGCTTTAAATCTTGGATAAAGTAAGGCAAGACTACGTAATTTCAGATACTAGACATGATTCAGTACTAGGATGCAGTGGTTTTTAGACAAGATCAGAGATCAGTGACAAGCTACTCTAAGTGCAGTGCATTTTTTTCTTGTTAAGTGTTCCTGCCAATGTCTTCTCAGCAAAGCGATAAATTGGTTTCCAAGAGAAAATAATTCCATGTGTATGTGTGTAAAGTCTGACCCTTTTTGTTTATAATTTTTTTAAATTTAGAGGAAGAATCTGAATGCTTTCAGATTTTTTTCTATATAGACATAAATGTAAATACTCCACTGAAAACAAAACATTTAAAACAAGATCACATTTTGATATATAGCCACCCAATAAGGAAGTACTAGCTTAGCATTCAATAAAAATATGTGATTATTACACATACCACCAGGATTGGACTGTAAATTGCTGTAAGGGCTACTTTATTGACATATGAGAAGACATATTTATTACTGTGATCTGGATGTACAGGAGAAGGAATGAGAATTGTGGTTGAAGAAAATAATAAAATAAATCAGTGAGAAAAGCTTAAGTTTTATATGTAAAAAAGTACATTACAATATGAAACCAAGTAAATAAAACTAGAGAATAATACATCAGGGAGCAAACTGAGCTCTTATCTTAATGTTCAGAAAATACCGGTGGATGCTGCAAATGGACTTAGACAGCAAAGCTATGCATCATGAATGAGGAAGTTGACAAGAGCTTACTTTTCATATCTGCCCTAGTGTACTGTGTCTAGGGCAGTAGAAAAATTAGAGATTTCAAATGCGAACAGGAATGGGTTTAAACAAAGATTAGCATTTCCTATACTTGTGAGCATGGACAAACCTTGAGATTTTATACTTTCTCCGTGTGAGAAATCATTTTATCCAGAAATTGTCCATGCAGAATTAAACATGATAATGTTCATCATGTCTATTCAAGAGACATTCATAAGTGCTTATGGTCCAGCGTTGCTATGTAAGTAGCCACAAAGTCAGTGGCTTAAATAATAGAAGTTTTTATCCTTTGACAAATCTGGAGACCAAACGTTCAAACTCTGGGTGTCTGCATGACTCCACGCCTCCGGAGGTTCTTGGTCTCCTAGAGATGAAGCAGTTCTTGGCTCACCGCTGTATCCCTCCAGCTTTGACCTCCGTTTTCTACCTCTGTCTTCTCTTCTTCATTTATCACTGGATTTGCAATATCCTGGTTAAAACAAAATGATAACAATTCAAGACCCTTAACTTTATTTCATTTGTAATGATCCTGTTTTCAATTATGGTCAGATTCATTCTGGAACATGGACATAACTTGAGGAGGAGGATGCTGTGCAGTGGCCACATTCCTTTAAGCTATAAGACACGTCTCTTCTGCTCTAGATTTGTGAACATTGGGTATTGTTTCCTAGAGATGGAGAAGTTGAAAATTGGTAGTTGGTAAATGTGATTGTTTCTGCTACCACACTCTATTCTGTGCTGTAGAAGCCTTTGGAACTAATTTGCTCCACAAATTTGCAAAAGGTTTGGAGATACAGACCAGAAAAGCCTTAAAACACATAAAGTACAGCATGACTGCTGACTAGTCAGAGCTCAGAAGACCAGAATATCCATAGGAGTGCAGACACTAGCAATCAGGCACTAACTGACATGTAAAAATGTGAAGTTTATAATTCTTTGTGGCTAAGTAGTACTCCATTGTATAAAAATACCGTTTTTTCTAAACTCCATTTCTCAGTTGATTGGCATTTTAGTTGTTTCAAGACTTCACCATGCTTTCAATATATTGTTGTGGTATGATGCTTCAATAGTTTTTTTCATGGAAGTATCTTATTTCTCCATTAATCTTGAAAGATAATTTTGTAGGGTACTTCAGTCTGATTGGAAGTTGTTTACTTTCAGGAATTAAAATATTTCATTCCAAGTTCTTCTTTACTAGTTAGTGTGTGTTAAGCAGTCTGATAGGATTCTGATGGGCATTTCTTTATAGATGATCTGATTCTTTTTCCTAAGTGATTTTAATGTTCTGATTTTGTTCTGAATTTCTGAGTTCTTGATTACTGTATATCTGGGCATAGGTCTATGATAGTTCTGTGATGGCTATGTTGATTTGCACATGTCTCACTTATCTATATGTCAGATTCTGTTCCCATGCTTGGGAAATTTTCTACTATTACTTTTTAAATTTTTTAAAAATCTTTTACTTATTGGGTACAGGGTCTCATGATGCAGCTCCTGCTTGTAGTGATCCTCCCTTCTCAGCTTCCCAACTGCAAGGATAACAGCCGTGCACCATGGTGCCTGGTTTCAGTGGCTGGCTTGGTGTGCCTCACATTCATGGGTCAGAAAGCCATACAGTACTGGGATTTGAACCTGGGTCCTTGTGCTGACCAGGATGGGGCTTAGGCCATTGAGCTATGTCTGCAGCCCAAGAACTTCATATTCTATGTGAGCCAAATTTTGTATTATCATACTAGTGTTTCTAGGGTCAATTTGAGGGCCATATTTGGAGAGAAGGGTAACCCTACTCAAAGAAACACAAATCACGAATCACGATCATTTCTGTGTAGCTCTTCCTAGTCCAAATGAAATATTCCAAAGCTTATTTCTACTATAGTTCCTATTGCCTTGTAACACAGTTGGCATTTTATCAGGTCCCTAAGAAAACAAAGCTAGAGTGTTAATGAAATGGCAAATTCTCAAAAATCAGAGAAGAGTTTTGCTATGCTGTCACCCACAATAGATCATACAGAGCCCATTTCAGCCAGTAGTAAGATAGTGAGCCTGCCTGTTAAAACAGTAATTTATTTCCTGATTTAGATCATTACTTCAGTTAGGCCCACTTAGAGATGATAGACAAAATGATATAGTCCATCTATTAACGTATTATATTTATTTTTGTTGTCCTGCGACTTTATTTTTGTATTACTCATGATTGAGTATATTCTTGGTGCTTGGAAATTAATGTTTTATATGCTTCAAAATAATGTTTTCTAATATGTACAACATTTTTTGCTTGGAATATATAAAGGTATCTATGGGGGGTTGGCTTTTTACTCTTCCATATTTATTGTAATTATAAATTGCCATGATTAAAATATCAGAATATTCCTTCATATAGTGTCTTATAATCAGTGTGAAAATATCTTATGTTTCACACATAAGAGATTGGTCTGGGGGGGGTGGGGCTGGCTCAGACTGCCTTAAAGGTGGGTCTGGGGATCCAACTGCCATCCTGTTGCAAGTGCTTAAGCCACTGAGCTAACCTGAAAGCCCCTGGTTTAGGCATTTTTATGCTTGCATAGATATTTTCTAAGATGACAGAGCTTCTTAAAAATACCATTGAAGCAAACTTGTTATCTCAGGGTGTTAAGGAATTGATGTGACTGTGGAGTAAATTTATTGATTTGACTTTGAGTAGAAGAGGTTGAAATTCCTGCATTGTTTGTTTGGAAGTGAGTAGACCTCTGCGACACATGAACTCCAGAGCAGTGTGTGAGATCTTTGTCACTGTTCTCCTAAGAAAGCCAGCACTTGTCTGTTTTGGGGACTTTGTTTCTGGGTTTATGCCATAATTTTAAATATTTAAGGAATATACAGCCAGGTGTGGTGATGTACACTTTTAATTCCAGCACCCAGGAGGCTGAGGTGGGAGAACTGTTATGTGTTCAAGGCTAGTTAGGACTACATAGTGAGTTTAAGACCAACCTGAATTAAAATATGAGGTCCTTTAGATGGAAAAAGACATAAATACAAGAAAAGAGAAGAGCAAAAAAGGAAACAGCATAACATGAACATGCCTAAATATTTCTAAATACTTTATAATTTGGTAGAGTTTACAGTGAAGTGTTTTATGTATTAAGAAGATCTTATGTGCTGGTCATTGTATCTAAACCAAACTTAGGGTACAATCTTTATTTTTTATTTATTTTTTATTGTTTAAATTTAACACGGGTTATATTACATATTTTCATCATAAGATCAGTTTAGATTAATACGTATAGGTATATAAGGTTGATCAAACAATTAAACATTAACCTTTCTAAATCAATATTATTATTTTTTTTCTTTTCCCCTTTCTTTTCTTTGAAAGTTGACATATTGCATATTGTCTTCACAATCGTTCTACAGAGTAGAGTGTGTGGGCATGACCCACCTCCCTACTGATGTTGCTTAGGAAAAAAAAAAAAAGGAAAAGAATATACTTCTTTTTGGACTAAGAGGAAGCAGGTACATATAGTCAAATGTTCTGCAATTACAGTGGGCCACCAGTGGAGCTTGTGATGTTGGAGGCTATTGAATCTAAGCCTCCTAAAGCTCATCTCACCAATCTAGCTGTGTGTTTCATGCATTGTAATTAGGCATTTTTTTTTTTTTTCCTGCTGGGTGGTCAAGGGCAAGTCGAAGCAAGACCTGTATAACAAAACATTCTTTTTTTTTTTTTTGTATCTTCCAGGGTCAAATCCCCTCAGGATTAAGTTTGGGACCATAGGCAGTACTTTGTAGAACTGTTGTTAGTGTCAGCCTTCGGGAGGAGTCACGGCCATTGCTTGGCTATTTTGCTTTCTGTGAAAGCCTGAGAGAATGTTTTTCTCTGGGTGACTCTCCTTAGACGCACCATAATTCATTCATCCCTTTCCTCTGAGGTCCCATAATCTCCTTGACCAGGAAATTTGGGACACCTCTGAGTTATAGGATATTACAACACAGGTTCCCTTATATCCTGGGTCTTTATTGACCTTGAAGGGCTAGGGCCAAAATATTGACTATCCTTGTAGCCCTTCTTTTTCTCCAATTTTTGGTCTGTTAACTTACATTCTTAGCCCTCCAGCAGAAAAGCTTTGTGATACTATTACGGTACAATCTTTAAAGTTAGTTAAGTGGCTTTGGAATGATGCTTAGTAAATATTGTTCGCTTATAAGGTAGACTGTGCCTATGCCTTGTCTGCATTAACAAATAGAGCTTAGAAAGATTTTTCCCAAATCACTTCCCTTGCATAGGTAACATTTATTTATTTGGTTTTTTTTGTTTGTTTTGTTTTGCTTTTTTGAGACAGGGTCTTGCTATGCAGTTCAGGCTGTCCTTGAGCTCACTTTGTTAGCCCAGGCTGGTCTCGAACTCACACCGGTCCTCCTGCCTCAGCCTCCCAAGTACTGGGATTACAGGCATGCACCATATCGCCCAGCTCGCATAGGTAACATTTTAAAGCTAAAAATCTCAAAACATTTACTGGGCATCATCCAAAGAACCGTGTATGTCTTGCAAAGTAAAATGTATCATTGAAGTGTGTAATAGATGCGTGTCCACCAGGAATTTGATGCTATAAATTTTAATTTCTAGGAAATAATAATGTTTCCTCCAGTACTTATATAGAAAATACCTATTTGGACAGAATATTAAACCTTAGGAAGATTCTTTCATGTACATGTTTGAGTTACTCCTTTTATGGCCATTTAATGTCTTAACATTTTTATGTCTGTCCTTATACAATCATTGCATTTAATAGTGCAACTTGTATCAATTGCCTATCTATTAAGTGTAAGACATTACTTCTGAACCTTGATCATGTGGGGAAGAAAGGAGATGAGTATTGTTATGGTTTATGTCTAGTTGTCCCCCCAAAGCCTCATGGAGTCATTGGGCGGGGACTGCTAGAGTTTGAGACTTGATCCTTGATCCCTGGGATTATGGGTTTTAGTATTGATGGGATTATGGGTGGAAGTACTTCTGGGATTATGGGTGTAGCCTATGGCGGGAGCTAAGGCGGAGAGCCTGAATTGTAATATAAAGAGAGACAGAGAGACAGACTGTAGCTCTGGCTGATGCTGTTGCTCTGCTACCGTGTTTGGCTGGCTACCTCTGCCACCATTTTGTTGCTGTTCCGCCGCCATGAACTGGATGCTCTCTGCTCTGCTCCTCTCAGCCTTGGGCCAGCCAAACATGGACTGAAACCTCCAGTAACTGTGAGCTAAATAAACCTTTCCTTCCTTCATTTTGAGTGTTGGGTATTTGTTCCAGCAACGAGCAAAAGGTAACTAAGACAAGTATCATTCATATCACTTACTTTCAGTTATATATATATATATATATATATATATATATATATATATATATAATTTGAATTGAAAAAAGGGGAAAAGATAAATAAGGGAAATTAAATAAGTTAAAACTCAAGCCACTATAAACTGTTTTGGTTAGAAATATGAAGAAAATATTCCAGCTAGAGGATAATGTAATTGAATACATCTCTGATGATACAATCATGACTGAAGGTAGAAATGTTGACATTATACAAATATTCAATTAATCTATTGCTTTATAATTTAAAATATCTCAATATGAAGATTCAGAGAACCATGTTGGCCAGAAAGAATAAATTTGCTGAACTTCTACATGGCCATGTCTCTGGCTGAGCCTTTCTATATTTTGAAGATGTAGAGAAAAAATATAGCTATTGGCATATCACTCAGCATATGCCCCAGTAGAATGACTGATAAGCGTAATAGATTTTAAACAATTTTGTTAGGCTCCGTTTATGTTTCATATTTTAGGTCACATACCACTTTTTGGGTAGAATATTACTGACAGCTTTCTTTCTTTCTTTCTTTCTTTCTTTCTTTCTTTCTTTCTTTCTTTCTTCTTTCTTGTTTTTGATAGGGTCTTACTATGTAACTTATTCCAGATTTGAACTCTCTGTGATTTTGTTATGTAGTTTGGTATGGCCCCAACTTTTGGTGACCCACCTGCTTCAGCCTCCTGAGGGTTTGGATTACAGATATGTGCCACTATGCCTGGCATACTAATCTCTACCATATTATTATATTATGCTTTATTTTCTTTTTAATAAATTATATCAAATTATTATTTGTTTACATATATAAAATAACAAATTTAATGCCATGAATTGGAAGATCAATTTCATTTAGATGATCAATTGCTTCATTGTTTGCCACTGTGCTATGATTTATGTCTGGATATTTTCCCTTCCAAAAATCTCATGTGGTCATTGTATGTGGACCTTTGAAAACAGCTAAATCTGGAGTTTTTGACTGGGTCATTATCTAAGTGCTGGGATTGAGGGTGGGAGTGCTACACCTCTCATGAGTATTCTGAGTCATCACCTTTGGAGGGGATGACCTGCACACAACATAGGGGAGCGAAAGAGGCTTGCTGTTCTCTTTCACTCTTGCTGCTTTTCTATCTTTCTCCACCATTATCGTTGCCATTCTAACATGCCAACCTGCCCGATTAAGGTCTCAAATCTCTACAAACTACGAGCTAAATAAACTTTTTCTTCCTTAACTTTAGGTGTTGGGTATTTTGTTTCAGAAGAGTGAAAAGTAACTAAGACAGAATTTGGTACCAGAAGTGAGGCGGTTGCTGTGGTTGTCCCTTGGTTCAGGAGTGTCTTTGAGAATGGCTTGTGGTAGGAGAGTGAACAGGCTTGGAGGTGCTGGCTAAAGAGGCAAAGCTAGAGCACTTTAGGCCATTATTGTGTGGGAGACTCTAGTCAGAGCTCACAGTACCAAAGGGCTGATGAAAGTCCTGCCAGCAGTGATCAAGCATGGAGATTTCTGCTGGGAAGATGGACTGCACTGGTTGTTGGACTTTAGATGATGTGCATTATGGCTTTGTAAAATGTTTGCCTGCATTTTGCTCATATCCAGAGACTTTGTCTGGCACTGAAATTTTTTTTTTTTTTTTTTTTTTTTTTTTTTTTTTTTTGAGACAGGGTCTCGGCTATGCAGTTGAGGCTGGTCCTGAGCTCACTTTTGTAGCCCAGGCTGGTCTTGAACTTGCACCAATCCTCCTGCCTCAGCCTCCCAAGTGCTGGGATTACAGGTGTGAGCCACCACGCCTGGCTTGGCACTGAAATTAAGAGCAGAAGATTACTAAAACTATCAAAAATATTTTCAAGGCAGTTGAATGTTGAGGCGGTGGCATGGCTATTGTTGGAGTTTTAGCTAGATTTATAATGATAATAAAGAGCAGAGGCCATCAAAATGATTTAAAATGTTGTAGTTTTGGCCAGAAAGGAGGCTCCAGTAAAGCAGGGAACTGCAAAAATAGAGCAGAGGTGATCATGATTGCCAAGAAGGAACAGGAAAATATGAAAGATAGGCTGAGGCACCATGAAGGGTAGCATGCCTCTACCCTTTGCATTTTCAAAATTTCAAAAGTAAAGGATTTTGTTTTAAGCAGAAAGCTTCAGAACCCCATCTTGCAGAATACAGTGGCTGCACCAGGTAAGAATATTTTTAAAAATTTATGTATGTATGTATGTATGTATGTATGTATGTATGTATGTATTTATTTATGTGGTACAGGGTCTCTGTATGCAGTTTGGATTCATAGTGATCCTCCTGTCCCAGCCTCCCCAGTTCTGGAATTACAGGCATGTACCACCACACTCAGTTTCAGTGGCCAGCATGGGATGCAGTAATGAGCCTTGATCCTGGGCCCTTGAACTTGCAAGACAGACACTTAGACTGTATTATCTCCCCAACCAAGGAATGTTGATGTATGTTCATTATTTTTATTGACTAATCTTACAGTAATCCCTCACGGTTCAACCTCGGTGGGCACACTGTTACAGAGGATTTGGACTTTTTGCTATATTGTGAGATTATGCAGTACCATACAGTATATGTGTGTTGCTGCTTAAGTTATATAGGTTTATGAGTTTGAAAGTGCTTTTAGCAGTATAGGAAAGGTTTATAAGAGTATACTTGGGGTTTATTATATATGTGTGTATATAGCATTGTGGCTACTTCCCTAATTTTCATTTATCATGGGGGTCTCTGGAACATAACTTCTACAATAAGTGAGGGACCACTGTATTTGAAAACTTGCTTTATGATGAACAAAACTCAAAAACAGTTTCGTAATGTTAACTGATCTGAAGCTTTAAAGGACACAATGGCTCCCCAAAAATGAATGCAATGTTGAGTAGCTGGATTTAAAGTATTAATTCTTGACTAAGAGAGATAACCTTGTTATGTTTTGTATTGATAGAAACTTCTTTAATAAGTTACAGTTAAATGAAGCTTTTAAAACTATAATCAAAGTTTCACTGGCAGATTAACAGATCTAGAAATCATCTTATTGTGAAGGGATCTGTTAAGGTACATTTAAAAGAACTGCAAGACAGCAATTAAGGCGATTACTATTGCTGAGAATGGAGGAGGTTCTGTAAAGGAAACAGAAAGGAGATATTCTCACTTCTATGAAAATTCATATATGGTGTAGATTTAAAATAGGCTTCCTAAGGATGAAAATATATTAATCAGAGTTTGAGATCCAAACCAAGAAAGAACCTAGAGGCTATAAAAAAAGTGCAAATCTCTTTTTTAGTTATTTTTTGGTGGTCTCCAAAATTTATTTATTTTATTTTATTTTTATTTATTTATTTTTTTTTTTTGCCTTTTTGAGACAGGGTCTTGCTATGCAGTTGAGGCTGGCCTTGAGCTCACTTTTGTAGTCCAAGCTGGTCTCGAACTCGCACCAATCCTCCTGCCTCAGCCTCCCAAGTGCTGGGATTATAGGCGTGAGCCACCACGCCCGGCCCAAAATTTATTTTTAATGATAGTGAAAACGCCTTTTTAAATAAAGTCTAGGAACACTTCAACTCCTGGGTGGGGTGAAATTGGATACATTCAAGTTCAAAGGTCCTGAAACCTCAACCCATATACTGCATCCCCAGCTGCTAGCTTTTATCTAATGTGACAGCTTCTAAATGGCTGGAAGGAAACTTAAAACATAAAACACAAAATAATACTTTGTGAACTTTATATATATTTGTGCAGCTGATATAAAATTTGTAAATAAAATTTGATTTAAAAATGTGTGTGTGTGTGTGTGTGTGTGTGTGTGTGTGTGTATGTGTGTGTGTGGTGCAGATTGAACTCAGAGCTTTCCAATGAGCTACATCCTCAACTATTTTGTGCTTTTTAATTTGCGATAATTTCACTAAGTTGCTAAATTGCCTACCCTGATTGGCAATTGTGCAACTTCTGTATCAGTTTCCTAGAGTTATGAGACGACAGACCTGTACCACCAGGCTCAGCTGAAAAACTATTTCAAAGAATATAACAGAATCTAGAATTCTGGTATCTCTCCAACATGTGAACCAGAAACCCAAAGCGTAGCCATGAAATTACCCAGTGGCTGCATTGTAATAACTCTCTAAGAGCAGCAGTTAAGAACATACTGGATGCCCAGGGATGTTCAAGCCCTGGTGCTCATCATCTTCAGTCCTCTTTGGACTACTTCAGCACTGGGATTGCCAGGGACCTGGATGCCCTGGAACACATGTACGCAGGAGTACATGTACCCTTCCAATGCCTCTCCCATGTAGGCCTCCGTTCTGGTGTCAAACATTGACAAAGTGAGGACGTATTTTCTACCTGAAACCATTGCTGTACAGAGCAAATCCCTGGCTTTATGGTACCGCTCATGGAAGCCCATTTGTGATGCAACACGGAAGGCTCACAGCATAGCTTGACTTGTGGGATATGTTCATGAAATCTCATCTGAACTTCCATAGCCATCAAATATTCCTACTCTCTTTCCCATTACTTCTGTTATTCACTGCAGTAAATTCTCTCATTGCTTGGGCTATGATGTATAATAGTCGATTGTGGAGAAACACACACACACACACACAAGCATAATGGAAAACCTGATCACATTAAAATGAAAAAGGTAGATAAATGAAACCATGAAATAGACTTTTAGAACCAAATAATGAAACAGTAGTATATTTTCTCACAGTCTAGGTTCTCTCTACTCATTATGCTATTAGTTTATTGGCTCAGTACCTTGATGATATTTGGCTTAGTACCTCAGGGAGGCCCAAATCTGACTGCAAGTTATTCACATACCTTGAATTGGCTTATTATGTTGCATAATTAATAGTACAAGACAAAGCATTTATAAATCTATATTCATTCTGAGTCAAAACTCTTTGCATCTTTTGGAGATGGGTTAGAGCACATAAATTGGCCTCAGGTAAGTACGACCATCCTTTTACTTGGTAGGCCTCCATTACCAATGGCTGGTCTTAAGTCTTATGTGATGACCATTTATCTTATGGGGAGAAGGAAAATAGTGATATTCCAGCCAGGCATTCTTACTTTGATAATTTTGGCTTACAGTGCAGAAAAGAGCAAAGTTTTATAGTAGTGCAACTGTGCCTATGAATCCTGAATCTGCGAGTTTTATTTTCTCTCAATATTAACACTCCTAATCAGCTGCAAAACAGACTCTACTCATACCTACTGTTCTCTCTGATCACATCAGTGTCCACCCAATCTCTGAAAACACTGCTTTGCCTTCTGATTTTTGTAGCACAATAGTGATCTAGAGCTCTTTCTTTCTAGATATGGCTTCACTGTATCCCTTAAAAATACCATCTTCCATGCCTCCCAACAGAGGCAGCAGTCAAAGACTGGCATTTAATCTTCTGTATTTCTTGTTCTGCAGTTAATATGTAGGAATAATTATTCATTGCTTCCCCACATGAGCTTTTGGGGTTCCAAACTGTGCTTGATAAAGAAAAGAATGTCCAAGCTTTTCGTGGTAATAGGCTTGAAATTTCCATATTACAAAAGCAAGTTCTTATCTGAATATATGAGTTTTCTATTATAAAGCCTTTAGTCTTTGTTGCTCTACTCCTTTGTTAATTTTCTGGATTTATTGGTCATTGACTTCTTGGACATGTTATCTTGTTGTGTCCATTACGTGTGCTGTGCTTCTGTTAATTGCTGGTTCAGCTACCACCACCATAACTCTGAAATTTATAACTCATATCTGAATTACCTCAGCGGGTTACATATGGACTTTTACCTTCTACATATCATTACTGTATTATGGCTGTAGTATCCTTCTGTTCTCTGCCAAGATACTCACCCTTCCTGTTACACCTCCTTCATCAAATGACTCTTTCAAATACAAATTTCCTTACACAATTTTTAGATATAAAACAAAATGCATTTGCCGGCAAGGTAATGTTCCAATCCTGGCAAGGGTGTGAATGATGATTCAAATTTTTATTATTTGTTTATTATTATCTGTGCTTTATTTTCACTATTTCAGATGTTGCTTCTTACTATAGCAGAAGTTATATTGCAGCCCTATAGAAAGGCTTTCCACGCGAGCCTTGTTAGATCCATGCCTTTAATCCCAGAACTTTAGAAGGCTGAGGCAGGAGGATTAACCTGGGCAACATAGACACTGCTTTGAAATAGAAAAGGAAAGCGTAGTTAGGAAGGAAGCTCTAAGTGAAAGCCTTGGGCTCACTCGCCAATACCCCCTCCACCCCCACCAAAAGAACAAAAGAGAGCTTCCCATTATCCAAATAGTCCATGTACTTTAATATTTGCACATTATAGTTTATCTGGCTCCTTTTCCTCTTTTATTGTTTAAATATTCTTAGAGTTCTTTATATGTAGTACAGCCCAGAGCAAGCTGGATTTTTTATTTATCTACACTTTTAGACTTCTTTTGATAAGGAAAATAAGTATCTGAGGAAATGTCTCAGTTTATTAATTGTAGACGATCTTGTTTACTTTCATAGAACTTTGGTCAGTTTTTATGTGCAGTATCTTTGTTCATGAACTATCACTTGGTCTTACATGCCATTATGTCATAGTTTGTGCTTCGTCGTGGTATTCCATGTCTAGCACGGTTGTGGATATGTATTAGTCACATAATGGTTAGCAGTAGGAAAAATAAATAAATACCTAAGTAAAATATTTTATGTAAAGTGCCATTTGACGGAATTAGGAGTGTATCGAGGAAAATACAACTTTGCTTTGCATGCATAATTTATAACATAATGTTTATAGCTGGTATGTATTAAGCTTAATGTTGAATAAAATTTCCAGGCAAGAGTATATATGTGAAGAGGGAGGGAGAAGGTGATTTGGGCAATGGTGGAAGAGAAAATTAAGCAAACTGATCAGCAACCGCTCGAAAGCATATGTAGGGTAATATGCACTTCTGCGAAGAGAGGAATAAAGATTGAAGCGTACTGATTAAAGTGAATGCATATTTTTACTGATCATAAGTATGGAAATCTCTGTTTTAAATATAAAAATTTTGCATATTTTTCCCATAAAAAAGATGAACCTAATTATACTTAATATCATAGTCACTGATTCAGTAAACTCACATTTAACAAATTCAGAGAAAAATAAAATTAGGAAGGAGTCAAAAGACGCAGAGCAGAGATGGGATGCAGAACTCTTTGCTAAGACCGTTTCAGTCAAAATGGACGCAAGTGACATTCTTTTATAAATTAGCTTTCAAAAAATATTAAAATTATCACATAATTCCACAAAATTTATGAATAAATTAGAAACTTTTAAATCAGAGAGCAGTCTACCCATAACCAAAAGGTTTATGTGAAAGTAGGAGAGAATCATCTAAAAGCGCAAGTTTCTTCTGTATGAAATTGCCTTGCACAATAGTCTGAGTTTTGTAGCCTAGAGAAACTGAAGTCAGTTAAAGTGTTATTTCCTCTTATTCACTACAAGTTCTAAGGCTCTTACTAAGAACTGTGTAGGAATTTCTAGTCCTGTGAAGATGATGACAGTGTGGCGCTTGACTACGCGTCTGTGCATCTGTCCTGGGCATCACATGCCACTCAGTCTTCAGGACTCAGATGAGGTCCTGCCTTGAGATAAATATAGTCTTTGTCCTGAATAGGTTGGATATATTTATGACTAACACTCTAGCCACTGCTTTTACTGTGTACCTATACTCAAGGGAATTGTTATGGCCAGGTGAAATGATAGTACTTAAGACTCTATTCCCCATTATTTTCTCTGCTAATGTGATTTCTTACAGACACACACACACACACACACACACACACACACACACACAGCCTTTCAGTATATTAAAATTCTCCAAGTGTCAATCCAAAAGCATCTGGTTTTTCTCACTGCCTCACATTTACTATTTGATGAGCTTCTGATGCATCTCATCTTCGATCCAAGCCCAAAGCCTCCTGCGTGCCACGCCCCCTTCCTAGTATTAAACTGCCCGTGCTTCTCTAAGATGGTATAAGTTTCCTTATCCTTGGTGCTACATTCTGAGCCTTACTTTTGAGCTACCCTGAAAGTCAGTGAGAAACATAATTTAGAAGGCTGGGGCTTTGCATTTTGAGACCACAGAGTTCTCTAGTCTATTCCCAGCCTATTCCAAGTCAGGATCAGTATGGGTAGAGTCAGTCAGTTCTCCTAATAGAGAAAAGGAAACCTTCCCCTAATACCATGGAAGGATGAAACATCATTGTTTCATCGATTTGCGTCTCTTATTGCTGTTCTTATGTTCTTCATCTGAGTTTTCACTGTGAAATGCTTTCCACGGCCAGGAAGGCAACAGAGGAAGTGAAACAAGGGAGACAGAGCAGGAGATCACTCGGAGAAACAGCCAGTGCAGCTTGAGAACAGGAGACATTCACTGCTTGACACAGTCAGACTTGTGTTTTTGTTGGTTTTCTGTCTTTGTTTTATAATTTCTTTGGATCCTTGACATTTAGGCTTACTTCCCCAAAGTGACTATCTATCTGGAATTTTATAAGAAATACTTTGATTTAAGTGTTTTAAAATATATCAATTCACCAAAATGGTATAGGGTTGAGTAAAGCTCCCAGGAAGTACATATCTAGCTACCAGCTTACCATGTGCGCTCACAGAGCATGACATGGATGGAACCAAGACAGTGTGGGATTGGGCAATGTTTTGATTTGAGGAATAGCATTGCTTTCCACTCTACTTGACTTCTCACTCTTGGTCCCAAGCACTCCAGAACCAGCTCTGCCACAAAGTACCATAGCATTAGAGGATTTTCTGTATATTTTGGAGTGTCATTATGCTGAGAAGCTTGTGGCATCTTGTTGACCTACATTACATCAGCACGGTACATTACTACTGTGCTGTGTCCTAAGGAAATTATTTGTAAATTATGTTGGGACCTAAATGGTGTGATCTGACAAAGAAGTTGTACAAAATGAGAAATGAAAACTCTTATTATCTGAATCTTTGCAGAAGTTTATCAGCTCTGGAAATCAAACAGAAAACATGGGTTGTGCTGTGTCTCAGTCCAGCTGGGCTGCCACAATGAACAAACACCAGAAAACATATAAACAACTAAAGTTTATTTGTTATACTTCTAGAGCTTGAAATGCCTAAGAACAAATGTCCTGGTATTTGTTCGGGGCTTACTTCATCATAATGGGGCTTTTAAGTTGTACTTTCGTATGATAGAGTGAAGAATCTCTTGCTCAAGCTTCCTTGAGAGGCCAACAATCACATCCATGAGGACGCTGTGCTCCTGTCCTGATCATGTCCCAGTGATCCCCCTTCATAGGGTCATCACCCTGCAGGTTAACAGGCATTTCAATTTGTGGAAAGATAGAAGCCTTCATATCATGAACTTAGACTGATAACCGTGACTACTTAGTGATCACTGAGTGGCTTACTGCTCACTAGTGATGGTGACCTGGTAGAAGGTGACATGTGACAATAGGTGACTGTGATGTAGTGACTTAAAACTGTAACTTGGTGACTATGGGTTAAACATTATGTACTGGTGACAAGTGACTGCTTCGATATGCCAAATCTCAGAAACATCAAGATACTGGGCTTATGGTAGTGTGATTGGTAACTGACTGGATCCAGATGAGCAAGACAGGCCCTGCTAAATTGGATCAATACACTTCTGAGTGGGGCTGGGGGAATGACTGCTGATAAGAGCCACCTTCAGGCAACTTGGCACCTGTGGCGTGAAGGGAAACAAAGAAAGCAGGCTCGCTTCTGTTTCTTTAGAGGAGCTCCAGTCTTCCCCTTCACCTTGGATATCATCTCCTGGCTTCCAGCATGGACTCTTCATCTCAGACCACTTGGCCTCCTAATGGACACTGCCATGAGCTCCAGGGTTTTGACTGAATCTTCAGATCTTCAGTGTGCAGACAGATGCTTTTTTGCACTTTTGCATTCTTCCACCCCTGAGTCCGTGTCCAACCATTGTAAACCAGCATCATAAATTCTTATACTTACTTTTATTACTTAGTTACTCTTCTCTTGTTGCTGGGAAAAATACCCAACACTCAAAATGAGAGAAGGAAATGTTCATTTAGCCCACAGTTAATGGAAGTTTCAGGTCATATTCAGCTGGCTACAATGCAGAGAGGCACATGGCAGAGAATAGCCTTTCATGGTGGAGGGCAAAGAGCAAGTGCTAAGGGAGAGAGTAGCAGTACCTCAAGTAGCTAACTTCTCTTCCTTCCTTACACTGAAATGCAAATCACCGGCCCCAGGGGAGGTGCAGCACCCATTCTCACAGTAATCAATTACAAATTCCACAAGCTGCCCCATGACTGCATGAGGCTTTGGGAGGACACCTATACACAAAACATCACAATGTATCTTAAAGTAAATCTGTTTCCCTAGTAGTCACTGACTGATACAGTCAGAAAGATCAATTTTCAGCATTCTCAACAATCAATGTACTTTACTTATTATACCATAGGGCAAAACATTTTTATAATGCTCACTCAGGTGGGCCTAACTCTTCACATTTATGGGAAATGCAAGGATTGGTTTTCAGTGACTTATATCAAGACATGTTTTTAAAGCAAGTGGAATTTAATGTTTTTAAAGGACGGTTCTACATGAAAAAGTAAAAGCTCAATGGCCCTCAAAGTTTTCTTCCTCTGCTACATTATAGTTAATGTATCACTCTATGTCCATTGAGATTTTTGACTATAGCTACTATTTCCTTTGAATATTAAAGTTTCTTTGAATAATCTTCCTAAGAACAGATATGCCTTTACCTCAGGTGCTGTTTTCATAGACATCAACCTGCCCTACAAGCTCATTAAAAGTTTTAGCATTGGGTTTATAATGATATTAGTCAAGCAGAGACTTTTGCCAGAAATATGAGAATTCTTGTCAGATGTAACAGTTTTTGTTGCATTAGCCCCAAAATCCATGTGTTCTCTTCTACTGTACATGGGTGGAGTGAAAGGAATATGTTTTTGTAATGTCTGCAGAAAGGAGAAGAAGTACAACCCTGTGAGAATAACAGTGCCACACATGCCAAACTTCTTAGTCATGGAGGCCAAACAATACCTTTTTAAAAGTCTATGGCCCTGCAATACCTAAAGAATTTGGGAGGGTGGAAAGTGATTGATGATGTACAGTGTGCCTAAGGAGAGTCACCTAGAGAGAAAACATTCTCTCAGGCTTCCACTGAGAGCAAAATGGTCAAACGATGGCCATGATTCATCCAGATGGCTCACACTGACAAAAGTTTTACACACTGCAGTACATGGTTCCAGGGAAAACCCTGAGGGTACCTGACTGACCTTGTTAGAGGCAAAAGTTACATATTTTTTGTAACATAGCTTTTGCTTTATCTTGGCCTTAACTATCCAGCAGAAAAGTCTAGTCACGAGGTATAAAAAGGAAAACCATATTAATATGATGAGTTGTAAAAGGCTCAAGTCAACAGCTTCCGATAATGCCAGATGAGCTGATAATCCATTACTGTTATCGACTATTCCACTAATTATACAGCTACTTTCTCTTTGTGCAATGAAAGGAAAGATCTATACTAATGAGATTTAGATAAGAAATCATGTCTGCATCTTGTACTCTGGCCAACTATGATGAAGACAACATTATACAATGTATTAACTATTGTAAAAATAATTATAAAATAAATTTTTAAAAGGGTGAATAAGTTTTAAAAAGATACAGTAAAAAGTTGTCATTGATTCCTCAAAATACCTCCCCTCTTTAATATACATTTATCCTATCATTCTTGCCTCTTTCTTTTCTTTTTTTTTTAAATTTAGATTTACAGGGTCTCACTACACAGATCAGACTTGTAGTGATCCTCCTGTTTTCAGCCTTCCAAGCTCTGGGATTACAGGCACGTGCTACCACTTCCCAGTCCCTGTCACCCTCTCAGGGAGCCCAGGGGCAGGGCCAGCACAGCACTCTGAGGATCAAACCCTAGTCCCTGCACTTGCCTAAGCAAGAGCTTTAATCCATTGAGCTATCTGGTGGTCGTTTTGCCTGTTTCTTAAGTACTTCTGGAATTCCTGTTTTATGAGCATCTTTCCTTGTGCTGTTGTGGCTTAGTGTCCACAATTCATTTAAAACGTTCGCCTTTCATCATCATTTTCACTGTGTGGAAGTGTTGGAAGTGGCGTGGTGCCAAGTCCAGTGACAAGGCAGAGGAAAGCATACCACAACGTTTGCATTTGGCAGAAATTGCTGCAAATTGCTGATCAGGGAGGACTGACCATAAAATATAGTGAACACTTAAATGTAAAAAATTTTTGTATTAAAAGACATGTCAGTATAAGTGTCCCTCAAACTACCTCCTTTGGCTTGAAATACACTTACCTGCTATTCTTGGCAATGTGTGTCTTTCACTGTTGTAGGATCCTACTGTAGTAGGATTTTTATAAATTAAACTATTTAGTATATTTTGATCACCCCTTATATTTCCATTCATGGATTAAAATTAATTCTTACAATGTGAAGAGCTGTTTATCTCAACCAAAGGGAAATTGAGTAATATCTCAAGGAGGCAAACATCTGGGGATCGAACCGCGGTCCCTGCAGCCGCCTAAGCTTTCCTAAGCAGGTGCTTTAGACCACTGAGCCATCCTGCTGGGCCCTGAAGAGCTGTTTAAATATTTATATTTATATGTAATATTTATATGTAATTTACTTATTATTTTAATCCTACTTTTGAAACTTTAAAATTTATTTATTATATGAATAACTTCCATGTGGATGTGCTTTCTTAGTTTAGATAAATCATGGCACTTTCTGGGCTTCAGATCCTCATCTGTTAAATGAAAGAAAGACCACTGGTTTAGCAGTCCATTATGGAAAGACTCTTACAACTGTCATGGACTATTGAACTAAATATACTGCTACCTTCTCTTCTGCAATGAAAAGAAAGGTCTGTACTAATGAGGTTTAGACAAATCATGTCTGCATCTTTTACTCTGAACAACTATGATGAAAATAACATTATGAAATGTATTAAATATTGTATATAATAATAATAATAATATTTGTGATCTGTGATAAATATTGGTAGATAAATTGAACTATTGTCCTGGAAAGAGCTTTGGGCTACATGCCAGAACATCTGTATGATTTCTTTTATACAACCTGGAACTAGCCTGCCCTAGCAAGCTAGATACCTGAAACATACCCTCTTAGTCTTCTTCATTCTTTTAATTAATTGATTAAGTAAATTAGAATACTGAATGCTAAAAAAATACTAAAGTTGTCATGCTTCTCCCCAAGCACCTAGCATCCTTCAGTAGTAGGTACCATTTAGTAACTAAGAAGAGTGGGAATAATTTGTGATGCTGCTTCCTCTACAGACCTAGTTCAGTGAAGAAACAGAAACTTGTGTGTACAGTGTTGTGGACTTCAGCTCTAGGAATTAAGTGCAGTCTCGAACGTAAAAACACAGGAACTCACTTAAAACTTAGTGACAGAGAAATTGAAATTTAGAGAAATAATTAGATCTATAGCCTTCTCTCTGAAGAATGGGGATTCTTTCCTCTAAGCTGCCAATTTGTCAAGAATGCCCACGAGCGATTTGCAGAGATAGTGTGAGGCTACATTAATGCTGTCATTAAATTATGGGCCCCTCATTAGGCATTCAGGGGTTAACTTCTAATTAAGAGAATGTCAAAGTGCTTTGAGGGAATGAGAGCAATAATTAATGTTTGATTAATACTATAATAGATTCTGCAGTCAATTTTATCTGGAGGAAGAAAAGAAGCTGTTATTTCAGTTCACTGAACAGTTTTTATGAGATGAGTGAAATTTTAGTGCCTCCACATAGAGGACAGTCTTCATGAACAATCCTCACAATGACCGATTAAGCTTTCCCACTGTGGATTTCTACACAGCTTTGCATATTATCTTACCTGTTTTGGATGGGAAGCACCTGAGTACCGTATTCTTTCTAACTCTTTATTCATAGGTCTGCAATTTGTAATGTATAAGTAACTTTGAGTCTTCCTCTTTGCTTGGGTGTATTCTAGGTTGGGGAGAATGGAGACAGACAAATTACTAGTAATTTTGAAGTTAAGAAATACCAACTGGAGTTGGTCCTATAAATACTGATTTGAGCTCCTAGTACAGTAAATGCAAGACCATGTCTTTGCCTTACAATTAGGCCAAGCATTAAAAACAGTATCTAGAGTCTATGTCTACATTTTGTATATTGCCTGATGATGTTCCTCTTGAACGTCTGTCGATTTTTAAGTTTTCCTATCCCATTCTTCTCTATTTTTTAAAATCGGGTTAATAGTCATCTAATATGAATGAAAATGCAATGCAGTTTGGGATAGATACTTGCTAGTTTTTTTTTTTTTTTTTTTTTTAATACAGAAGAACAATCTCCAAGACATTTACAAGGTAAAGTGAAGCTCCTTCGGAGTTACACAGTTCCAAATTTATGGTTGCAAACACGAGGCTACTGGATGTGTATGTGGTGGATCCAGAATTATAATCCAGTTTTGTGTCGCTTGTCTTCAGACCTCTTCTTCTTAAACATTTTCCTCGCTGTCTTTGCATATTCACATGTGCTGCTCCAGAGAAACAGTGCCTTAATTTATATAGTGCATTGAGCTGAGCTCAAGCTGTCAAGCATGTGAAAAATGGTTTTAACTCATGCTATGTGTGCATAAAATTGTATTGTCTTTTCTACTGTTCTCAATTCCGTTTTCATCTACCTACTTTCAGTAAAAAGAAATACCATTTTGTCTAATCAAGCTATTTATATGAGTTGTTAGAAGACCAAAAACCTATGTTAGCTGCTCTTAAGATGTATTAAGTTAAATTATTTGCAACAGTTGTGTACATTTGTATGGGTATTTGCAAAATTTTCAGATGCGTGGTAGTTGACATGCAATTTTCAGGAGATGTTTTATAACATAACAAAGAACAAGGACATCTATTAAGAGCGACAATAGTTAAAAAGTAAAGTTGTACTGCGTGTCTGGTCTATGTCATAGAATATTTTCCAGATTTATTCATGTTGTTAAAACTGATACAATTTCCTTCTCTTTGAAGCTAGGTAGTATCCCATGACTTAAGATACTATGCATGCTACATTTTCTTTATCCATTCTTTCCATAGTAGACACCTAGCTTAACTCCATGTCTAGGCTATTGTAAATAATATGGTGATGAACGTGGAAGCGTAGGTATCTCTTTGGTGCATGGATTTTGTATTGTTTGGGTATATACTTAAGTAAAATTATTTAATAACAGGATGGCTCTATTTTTTAAAATATTTAAAAGCCAGGGCCAGCCTGATAGCTTAGTGAACTAAAGCACCTGTTTAGGCAGAGTTCAGAGGCTGGGGTTTAATCCCTGGCCTGCCATGCTGGCACCACCCGCGGGGTGCAGTGAGATAGCAGTTGAGACTGGGACTAGGGCTTGTGCCTGTAATCCCAGTACTTTGAGAGGCTGGAAACAGGAGAATCACTATGAGTCCAATCTGTGTGGTGAGACCCTGTGGACCTTGTGGGCCCTGTCCTAAATATAGAACAAAAATTAAAAATGTATTTATTTATTTGGTACAGTATCTCCATACACAGCTCAGACTCATAGTGATCCTCCTGTCTCAGCCTCCACAATGCTAGGATTACAGGTGTATGTCATCACACCCAGTCTTGGAGTGGTACAGTGTGTGGGGGGTTCCAGAGTAGGCAGGGCTCAAACTTGGGTCCTTGCACTTTCTAGGCAGGCACTTAGACTACTGAACTATCTCCCCAGCCTGGTAACTACTTTTAATTTTTCAAGAAAAATTTACATGTTACTTCAGTTACATATGTAGTCCAAAACAATTTGAGCTCAGGGAAGCAAAAAAAAAAAAAAAAAAAAAAAATTGTTGGTTCTAGGCTCTGGGTTTGGAGGACAGACAGACATGGGGCAATAGTTTGGTGAGAAATAATAACTTTTGGAAATTTTACAACATGTTGCTTTATAGTATGTTCATGCCAAACTAAGGGCCATAAAGATAGGCTCTAAGGGGTCTGTAAGTTGCTGTTTCCTCTGCTTTGTGTTTGTCATTTTTCCTGAATCCAACCTTCCATATACATCACTGACAGCCTTGAAGTCATACTAAAATTTAAACCTAGAATGAAACTTGGCGTGAAGCTCTTGCATACCTGTAATAGCTCCAGCCTTCTGGCAATCTGCTTTCTGGTTAAATGCCATTATGGTGACAGTCAGGACTGTGGCATCTCTCCTATGCTTTTTTGTAGATTAAAGGAGATCTTCTGTGAAGCTGCCCCACATCCTGATGCTTCTGTCCTGACAATGCAGGGTTTATTATTACTATTATTATTACAAATTATGAGGTTTCAGCAAGTGATTTGCTCATTTAATAAATTCCTTTAAGCTCTTAAATAGTATAAATTTTTGTAGCTTTCATTACTGTCTCTAGTTCTATAACATGCTTATTTGAGAAAATATTATAGTTCATATTAATGCTGTGAATCGAAGAGTATTTTCATTTGTGTCATTGTTACATATGGTACTTGTTAGTAGAGGCATTATTAGTTAGCAGGGCTATAAAGTGAGCAACACATTTCATATATACCGTAATAGATAAAACACTGGTTTCTACCATAAATAATGTAGTAGAGGAAAGCATATTATCACAGTCCAATAAAACAAAATAAAGTATATCGATAAACCTGTCCTAAGCAGTAGCTGAAGGAATTCATCGTCGACAGGAAAATGTAGACATCAGGATTTCTCCATTATCTGTTTTCTTGCTATGAACATTTTATTTGCTGTATTGACTTTTGTGGTTTAAAACTGCTATAGTTGTTCTTCTTACAGGCCTTGCCCATTCAACTGTAAGTATTTAACTAAGATTTTCCAGCAATGGTGAAAATAGAAGTTGGCTGGGAGAAGACAGTGTTCTTTTTAAAATTGAAGTTTATAATGTTTGGGAATCTCACAGAACCATGTTGATCTGCTTCAGTCATGTACTAATATTTCCCATATTTTTATACATCAAACACAGACACAGCTGGCTAATACTCAACATTTACAAATCACACCCGGGGTTCTGTATTAAGGAAAATGGAATGATACAGTGTCCTTTGAAATCTGAATGAGGGGTTTGGAAACAAAAGAAGGTAAAATGGAAAGAAATCAAAAACTAAGAAGTATCTGTCTTTGGCACTCTATTTTATTATTTTATTTTATTTTGAAACAGAGTATCACCATGCAGCTCAGGCTGGGTTTGAACTCACTTTGTAGCCCAGGCTGGTCTTGAACTTTCAAATATCTTCCTGCCTCAGACTCAAGAGTGCTGCTGGGCTTGCAGGCGTGCACCACCATGCCCAGCTGGTATCTGTTTCTATGCAAGTATTTCTCCTCTTTCATGCCAAATGCTTGAAGTTCCTTCCTTTATTCTGTCAGAGACACCCACCAGCTGACCAGACCACAGGTACATGAAATCATCTGTCGTATAGCTCTGATGGCTCTCTGATGAAACCAACCCATCTGGATTATTTTCTGTCCTTGTTAATTTGTACGCTTGCTTATTTAATGAGTTAAGCAACCTAGAGTTTGTAAAAGAAAACCGAAAGTGTTTCTTGCAATGCTTTTGAACATAGGTGATAAATTGGAGTCTTAACCCAATGTCTTTGGGAATTGTTTAAATACAATTTCTTTAGCATAGTACTTCATTTAGAGTGGTAGGAAATGATTCTCCAAGCAATACATCAAATACTGTTCCTCTAACCTATTGCACTGTGGAAACTTATTTTATAGAAATATTTTTAGAGTTATAATATGAAAATATGTTTGAGAATGTGATACAAGGTATAAAGTATTAATAATGACTGGATATCATATAAATGCTCAATTATAGTTATATCTTCACCCAAAGGAAGATATTCCTTTCCTCTGTTGAAATTACCAGAAATAAAATTTTTGTCACTTTTCCCCCTCAAAGAGCTCTAGTATTTCTGGGAATTGACATATGTGTGAACAATACTTCCATGGAGAGATACCAGGGCTTGCAGACGGAAGTACAGAATTTTAATCCCCACTCTACTTTGAAGAAGTATGTGAACTCAATCTTTTTCCTTTACTGGGCCTTATTTTCCTCAGCTATAACAATGAGTAGTCCGGACCAGATGTATTTTATTTTTAAAGTACTGGCACGCTCTGTTACTATTGAGAAAATCACTGATGCCAAAGATTTGCCAGGGATTTAAATTATTTTCTATAATATAAGATAGGAAACATATGAATGTAAGATAATACTCAATTAGGACTACAGAATAGCTTTCTATAAGAAAACAGTATATATGCATATCACTATGCACGTATAATGATTCTCAAAATAGCTATTTATGATGTTTTAAATCTCTGCTGGGTCTGTAGTAATTTCACCCTTTTTATTCCTTATTGCTTGAATTTGAGTCCTTTCTTTCCTCATGTTGATGAGGTTAATGAGGGGCTTATCAGTTTTACTTAATCTTTCAAAGACCCAACTTTTTGATTCATTAATTCTTTGTATTGTTTTCTTTGTCTCAATTGAGTTAATTTCTGCTCTAATCTTTATAATTTCCTCCTGTCTTTGGGTTTTGGGTTTATTTTGCTCTTCTGTTTCTAGTTGGTTTAAGTGCTGTGTAAGAGTATTTATTTGCTGCCGTTCCATTTTTTCAATGTGTGAGTTCAGAACTATAAATTTCCCTATGAGAATTGCTTTCATTGCATCCTATAAGTTCCAGTAGGTTGTGTTTGAATTTTTATTAAATTGCAGATATTGTTTAATTTCTTGTTTAATTTCATCTGTATCCCATTGGTTGCTGAGAAGAGTGTTGCTTAATTTTAATTGTTTAATTGTACTTCTGGAGTTCTTGTGGTTTCTTTTGTCATTTATTTGTGTGTGTGTGTGTTCACCTATGCACAATAAAAAGGATTAAAAAAACATCTTTTGTACCCACTTTGTAGAAACGGAATATTATGAACACCCTTGCAGCCCTTGCTATGCCTTTTGGCAATTCAATTTTTTTTCCTTCTCTTTGTAACTGTTGTATTAAGTTTTGGGTTCAAATTTCTCTTCATTATTTCAATTATAGTCCTGTATGTTATATTTGAATTCAAGGAATTTTTTTCTAGTTTTGTGTGTTAATGATGTTTATGGAAATGGTAGCAAATTATAGACATTTTTGTGGGCTGTCTTACTCAATTTTAAATAATCTATAAATTTCATATATGGTAGTGAAGGTAGCTCCAGGTTGTTTACTGTTATTGTACAGTTGAATGAGAATATGTCATAGTGAAGTTTTTATTCTATGTTGTGTGTTCCTAAAATAGGAAGCTAGTTTATTACTTTCTAGACTTGATTTTCTAATATAAGAAATCAAAGTTTTCAAGTATTTCTTAAATGTTCTGATGCATGACCCATAATTTATTAATGAGGTTTGTAAATTTAAATTTCAGCTTTTATTAGTATGTGTTTGCAGTAGTTCTTACTTTTGCTGCAGGGCGTCCGTAGGTATGCCTAACTCCTCTCAATTCTCCTGTCATTTTCCTTGTCCTGCCCTCCCCCATCTCGTGGTCCCTTTCTCTTATACAAAACATCTGCCTCATTATTTCCCGTTACTTATTTTTTATTTACTTTTTTTTTTTTTTTTTTTATCTTTTTGAGACAGGGTCTTGCTGTACAGTTCTGGCTGGCCTTGAGCTCACTTTTGTACTCCAGGCTGGTCTCGAACTCACACTAATCCTCCTGCCTCAGCCTCCCCAGTGCTGGGATTACAGGCGTGAGCCACCGCGCCCGGCTTTTATTTACTTTTTATCTTGTTTTTATTTTGGGTTTCTCTTACAGGAGAATCCATGTGAGACTTAAGCTTGTGATCTATTACACCTAATATCACTGTCTCCAGTTCCCTCCCTTCTCCTCCAAAGGACTTGAGTGGATCCTTTCTGGCAGAGTAATACTCCACTGTGGGTAAATGCCACTTTTACTTTATATGTTGATAAACATATGTGTTACTTCCAAGACTAGCATGATGCTTTTTGCTCTTTTGGGAAGATAAATTGTAAAGGAATAGCTCAGTCAAATGGAATTTCTTTTTTTTACTATTATGAAGACTCTAAATACTGATTCCCATAGTGATAATACTAGTTTACATTCCCCACCTTAATTGATTTCAAGTTGAATATGTTCTTTAGCCATAGTCTAATGAATTTAAGAATGATAACAAAATGTAACAAAATAAACATTCAAAATTTGAGTTACATTCACATTTGCTTTACATTAAGTTAAATGAGTTACATTTGCTCAGTGAAGCACCTCAGAGCTAAGTCAGTATCAAAATGTCTCATAATTAACACATAAAACTCAGCAGCACTTCTATATTTCCTCTCCTCTCCTCCCCTCCCTTCCCCACCCCTCCCCTTTCCTTCCCTCCCCTTCCCTCCCCTCCCCTCCTCCTCATCCTCTGTCTGTCTCTATATCTGTCTCTCTGTCTCTGTCTCTGTTTCTGTATCTGTGTCTGTCTGTCTGTCTGTCTGTCTGTCTGCCTCTCCCACTGGAAATTGAACCAAGGACCTCGTGCCTGACAGGCAGGCGCTATCACCGTCCTATATCTCCAGTGCCCAGTATACGTTTAATTTCTAGATGATAGCTGTTGTTCCTTACAGTGAAGTGAAATCTTGATATTGTTTTATATATTTGTCTTTTTTTTTTTTAGTCACCAAAGAAGAGTAACAACTTTCATGTATGCATTGGCAATTTATACTTTTTCCTCTGAGAACTATCTATTTCAGTTGCTCATTTTTTATTGGGTCTTTTATCTTGGGAGGATCTAGTTATTAGAACTTTAGATATTCTATATATTAGTCCTTTGTCTGAGGTACAGCTGGCAACATTTTTACCAATCTATGGATAGACCCTTTAGTCTATCGATTGCTTGCTTTGCTGTATAGAAACTTCATATGATAGGACCCTTTTTTATTCTTAATGCTATTTCTTACACAACTGTAATTTCCTTTTTAAAATCTATGCCTATGGGTACGTCTTCCAGAATCTTGCCCGTGTTATTTCCAAGCAGAATAAAAGCAGTGTTTCAATATTGTGATCTTTGGTCCATTGTTACTTTAGTTTACTGTGCGGCAATACATACAAGTCTAGATTAAATCTAGTCTACGTCTCTTCTATTTCTTTATGAAGTTTAGGATTGCTTTCTGTAATTCTCGGGATATTTTTCTCTATGTGTGTGTGTGTGTGTGTGTGTGTGTGTGTGCGTGCGTGTGTGTGTGCGTGCGCAGGATTTCACTATACAGCTCCAACTCATAGCGAAGTTTCTATTGACGGCTCCCTGGTGCTGGGGTTAAAGACGTCCACCACTACACCTGGACGTGAGCTTGGTATATTTTGATTATGGCAGCATTAAATCTTTATCCCAGTTTTACAAGAGTGATCATTTTGCCAATATTGGTTCTGCCTATCCAGGAACAGGGAATATCTTTCCATTTTCAGAGGTCTATTTTGATATCCTTTTTTCAAATATTGTAGCTTTTGTTTAGAATTTCCTAGGTTAGATTAATTTCCAAGTATTTAATTCTTCTTGATCATATCATGAGTGATACTGTTTTCTTAATTTCTTTGTGAGTTCATTATGGGCATACAGAAGTGCTACTGAGTTTTATATGTTAATTATGAGACATTTTGATCCTGACTTAGCTCTGAGATCCTTCACTGAGCAAATGTAACTCATTTAGCTTTTAATGTAAAGCAAATGTGAATATAACTTAAATTTTGAATGTTTATTTTGTTACCTTTTATGTGGTTCTTGAATTCATTTGACTATGGCTAAGGAACATACTCTAATTGAAATCAATTTTTCTCACTTGTCTAAGGTTGTTTTTTTATCAAATATAGTATAAAGTCAAAGAAAATGAAAGACTCAAAAATGGGAAAAACACTGAAATAGAAATAATAGTAAAATCATGAATATTAAATGATAACTATATGCAAAGACGAGCAGAGTCACTAAGTCCCTGGTAAGGATAATGAAGAAAAAAGGGAGATAATATATAACAGGTTGGTGTCATAACAGCAAAATGAGCAGATAGTAAAAAGACAATATAAGGCTCTAAGAACTTCATTTTTAAAAAGTTAGAAATTGTCTAATTCTTAGAAAATAATACCCTGTAACAAAACTGAGAAAGTAATAGGATATTGTACATGGGGCTGGCCAAATAGCTCAGTGGATTAATGTACTTGTAAGCAGATGCAGATGCTGTGAGTTTGGTCCTCAGGCCTGCCTTGTCAGCCCCAATCCCCAGGGCACAAGGAGAGGGCCATTGAGACTGGATGTGGTAGTGTGTGGTGTGAGTCTGTAATTCCAGCTCATGGGAGGCGTAAACAAGCGGATCACTAAGAGTCTGATGTAGTGGTAAGACCCTGAACACCCTGTAGACCCTTCTCTAAAAATACAAATAAATAAATAGGATATTGTACATGGATATTTCTGTGCCAAATAAAGAAATTAAATAATAAAATATTCTCAGAAAGAAAATTATAGGCCCTGATTATTTTGTAGAAATTATTTCTAAATTTTTGAGAAATAGGTAATCCTAACATTTCAGAAACATTTATAGTGTGGATGTACTACAGGCTACCTTGTAGTCTATTCAGGCTGCCTTAAGGGTGGGTGTGTGGTGCTGGGATGGAACCCCAGTTCTCTGCACCTGATTGTGTTTGTCTGATCAGGCGCTTAAATGACTGAGCTAACCCACAGGCTCCCTTGTAGTCTATTCTGAAGATTGACCGATGGCTTTAGGTTGTCAGAAATGAGAATTTTAGCCTCACCATAGCCCTGATTATACAGAAGCAGTCACATAAAAGGTGTTTGAATCTAGACAGATTTACCTGGACAATGCCTTTCTTTCTTTCTTTCTTTCTTTCTTTCTTTCTTTCTTTCTTTCTTTCTTTCTTTCCTTCTTGTTTCTTTCTTTCTTCTATTTCTGTATAATGGCCAGCTCAACCTGCCCTGGGGGTGGGGCTGGTGCAGTATGTGGTGATGGGGATCAAACTGCAGTCCCTGTGGTTGCCTAAGCTTTCCTAAGCAGGTGTTTTAGACTACTGAACCATCTTACTGGCCCACCAACAGCTTTCTTTGGCATCTATTTCTACTATTTGTACACTGATCTCAGAAAAGCCTACATTGGGTGATCAGAGTACCCTAACTCCTGGATGTCCAGTCTTTGTCATTGTACCACAATAATGTAATGTGGAGCCTGTTACTTAATTTTAAATGTTCCTGCAGTCCTAGTAAAAATCAAAGCAAGGATCACCAGATGAAATCAGTCTTCATAATACATTTAGTTTAATGTAATACCATTTTATCAAAATATCATTTTATCACATAAGGAGCTAAGAGCTAATGAGATTTTGTATATTACTTTTCTCAGCCAGTTTCAATAATCTGATTTTCACTGTTACTTGCACCTCGTCTCAAGTGGATAAGCCACATTTCAAGACCTAGCAATCACCTGTGATTAGTGGCTACCATTGCCAGCTTTGGAAGAATTTCCAGTGGACAGACAAATAGAATGAGAGACAGAGAAATCACAGGTGTCTTACTTATTTCTTTGTCCCAGTGAGCTAGTGTGGTAGTCGGATTTCAAAATTGTTTGGTGAAGAAATTAATTTTAATAAGCTCTCGACAGCATTTATTGCTGAAGAAGGAGTTGGGAGTCTAAGAATTGTTCCTCTATGCAATGGAAATGAGCCTGAGTTTTTTATTTGAAGCAGCACACTTCATTAGTGACACAGCTAAAGTTTTAAAAAAATATTTTAGAGACATTGAAACAGCCCCCTGAATCTCATTAGTGAATAGATTTAAAAGGAAGCCTTTGAATATAAAATACTGCAGCATGTTTCTATGAAAGACCAGCGTGTACTAATAAGGGGAAAATGATGTTACCTGGTAGTGCTGTAATTGTATTCAGAAGGTGTTGTTCATGATCATACTACAACTATTCCTTAGACCCCTTATGACTGATGATCCAGTATATAAATTATTTAAACCACTTGATTTTTCTATTTTTTTCTTTGCTGGTTTAACATTCATCTATGTAATTGCTTATTGTGAGCCTAGGAGATGAAATAAATTACTGACTAAGAAAGTAAAAACTAAATCAGTGGAATTTAATTACTGGGAAACCATTACTGAAAAGCATTTAAAATTAAAGCTATAATAATTATCAAATATCGTTAGAAGATACAACAGAGTAGAGAATCTTTTTTAAGCTCAGAAAAACACCAATTATATTCAACACAACTTTAGGAAAAAAAGCAATGAAAGCAGTGCAAATAAAACCACCTACATCATTCACATTATCTTCATAACATCTCTATTGAAACTGAGCAATTTAGTTTAATTTATGGAACTAATCTGACAGCACTCTTAAAGTTTGTCTGACAATACATAATTAGAAGAGAACTGAGCTCAAGTTTGAAAGTGGAAACTACAAAATGCTGGAATCTACTGGTCTTCCACCAAGAATTTGCTAAATGGATTGTAAAGGCCACCATTTAATTTTCAATTATTTAGTGGCTATTCTTTTCATAGAGCATTCTTAGGTTCACAGCAAAATTGAGCAGAAGATACAGAGAGGCCTCACCTATCTTCTTTAATTCATCTTTCATGAACAGCTAACTCATTTTGCAGCCAAGTTTCCTGGTGAAAGGCTTCAGGGTCCTTATGAGATGTCAGAAAATGGAGAGTGGTGTGTAATGAATGATCTCACTTTCTGGGAAGTAGCACTCATAAAATAATGAGTGTCTGCTTTGTGTCTGTATTGTACTACATATTATCACACATTCAAAGTATTGTGGCAGGAAACTAGAGCACAGCTTAGAGATGGAGGAGGAAATAGGAGTAGGAGAGGAAAAAAAGGGAGAGGGGGGTAATGCACTGGAAAATAAGCAAAATATATGCATGCACCAGTGTTTCAAAATAAACCTCATTATTCTGCATTATGAATAGACATTAGAAAAACTCATATGAAGAGTAACTACTCTTTTTTAGGAGCCAGTAACAGCACACACATGGCAAACAGAGAGGCAGTAGATAGCAGATGATATCTCATTTCTTCATAGATGACGCATTGTCTCCTTTTCCCTGAGGAAAGGGAGACAAGTGAGGCTGTAGATATGAAGAACATCTTGGGATATGGTGCAGACAAAGTAAAGGCCTAGAGGTAAAACTGGACAGCATGCACAGACACATGGAGCCCTGAGGAAGGGGCTCTGCAGAGAAGTTCTGGGCCAAGGCAGTTCAAGGTACACTTGAGCTCTTTAAAAGTCTTGTGTCAAGAAAGAAAAAGCTACCGCATCACCAATCCTAGCAAATTCAAGTCTTCAGTGCTCAAAATATTGAAGAGTCTCATCCAAAGCTGAAAACCAGATTCAGCTATTTCTCTAATGGACCTAGGAATGTATGAAAATTGGAGACATTTCCGAGATGTAATTGATAGAATGTCACAAAATGTGGAGGGCCCAGCTGAAAAAAATGAATTTATAAAGGTTATCTAAAAATTTATCTTCTTCTTGAGTGATGGAAAATGTTTTGTTTGAAAAGGTAATGCACTCAAGTTTGAAAAGTGGTACAATTGTCTTTATGTCATTGGATTAGTCAAGATGGGTTAAATTTACGTCATGTAATAAATGATGTCTAATTTTAATATACTAATGTGACAAAAAACGTATTTCTCAGGGGAAATTCTCCATACTTATACTTCCTCTCCATAGCCCTTCAGCTGTATGTGGTGACTTAGTCCTCCAAACAATCTTGGTTTTGTAGCTCAGCATTCCTATGACAACGCTGCCCCATGATGACAGTAATAGAAGAGAGAGATTGGAAAACCATGTAAGATCTTTCATTGGACACCTGCCAATTTTGGTTCAACTGTAGTATCTCCTGAAATTACTACAAGGGGCTTCATAATGTAGTTTCTGATATACCTTCACAACATAAAAAGTATTAGATATTCGTGAGTAATCCAAGGATCAACAAAAGACAGATTGAAAGAGAAAGTATCTTTGATGGGAAATAATTTGTGTTCACTTTATAGATAAAAGAAACATTGAACACCAATTATAGATATAAGTGTTGCTTCATTAGGAAAGTCACCATTGGGTGTAATGGCATTAGAAAAGTGAAGTGGCTAATTTAGTAAAGCTATAGAGAAGAGATCTTGGTTTTGAGCTCAGGTCTCCTATGAAGTCAAAACTCTGTGAATTTGTTTGTGGTTTTGCTTTTTGCTTCTAGAGAATTGATCGAGTTTCATGCACTAGGCAAACTCTTTACAAGTGAAATATTTTACTTTATCTCCATCTTATTTTATGTTTGATATAGAGCCACATTAAGTAGCCAGGCTGGCCTTGAACTTGGACTCCTTCTGTCAGCCTCCTCAGATACAGGCCTGCACCACTGTGCTGGGCAAAGCACGTTTTAATCTTTATATTATGCCTTCTTTCTATTACCTATATCATAGCTGAGTTAGCGGTTTAGACTGAACATCTCAGGTATAAAATAGTTATCAATGAATAAGTTAACTGAGAATACAAGTTTAAATATACATTTGCCTGGTGAGCTGCTTACATTAGAAATGGCACTTTCGTTCCTTACATTCCAGATTACAAGGTAAGTGATTTCACCTTCTGCTATCATTTCCTGAAAACTTTAGGAGGTTGTGGGTTGGTATGCACTGTACATGATAATGAGGTGGCAGGTATCCTAAGCAGGGGAATGTCAGGCTGAGTCCTGGCGCTGGAACTTATCACCTGGGGCCATTGTTTTGCTATCACCTACTGTGCAAACTGTCATTGAGCTTCACAGAGAAATCTCTTTAAACAAATGCTTTCACAATATGCCAACAAGTGTTCCTTGAGCTACTTCTCCAATCCTTTACTGCTGAATGAGAATTGTAATCAATGTCTATTCTGATTTGTGTATTTAAGGCTGTGCTGTCAATATTAAGATCATTATCACTGTCATTCATTGAAATCCTGGTTTATTATGCAAGTACTTCAAATTATTATATTGACTTGGGCTATCTCCTAAAATAAAATAACAGTCACATCAGATTTGCCTGTCAGTTAAAGGCATGTAAAATAGCCCCACGGGATGAATCCACTTAATCTGTTCTAATGACAAGAAAATTCCCTGTGAGAAATAATAGTAGTTATGCAAAGAACTGTGTTGAAAAGTTTGAGAGGACTCTATGGCGTTCTCCCACTGTGCAAATTAGAATTATTTAACAATTATTACTAAGCAAAACCAAGTAGTCTAAAACAAAACAAGTACCATTCTACACAAAACACTACGTTGCACGGTAGTGTTATAGAAGACATCATCCCTGCCTTCTGGATCACTGCTTTTCAAGCTGTAGTATGTCCCTGTTCTGCTCCATAGTTTCTGATTCACAAGACTCGAGAATATTTATTTCTAATAAATATCCAGGTAATGTGGATCTCACATGAGTGCCAAATTGTGATGACCACTGTTCTCAGACCTACTGTTACGGTTTACATGTAGGTATACCCCCAAAGCCTCATGTAGTTATGGAGTGGCTTCTAGAATTTGTGATTAATTCAGGATCCAATGCTGAGATTATGGGGATAGGTGCTACAGTCCCCCTTGGGCAGATAATCTGCATAAAAACGTAAGGAAGGGAGGAAAGCTAGCTAGCAGCCACATCTGCTGCTCCTCTCTTTGCTCTTTGCTGTGTGCTGCCACCTTGCACTGCTGCTCTCTGCCATATGCTTCGCTGCCTGTGGACAAGCTGAGTATGAACTGAAACCGCCACTAACTGTGAGCTAACTAAACCTTTCCTTCCTTAATTTTGGTTGTCAGGGATTTTGTCCCAGCAATGAGAGAAAAGTACCTAAGACACCTACTGAATTAGAAACTGTGATAATAGACAAAGAAATCCGTTTTATTAAATCATTCAAGTCTGATGTCTTATAAAGTTTGAGAATCACTGATGTATTTATAATGAAGAAATTCCAAGTCCACGATATTTCACTTTCACTGAGCAAAGATCGAGCTTTACAAGAACAGATCCTAATTTCTTTGGTCTTCTATTTAATAAGGGTCTGTTGTGTGAGTGAGAATTTGTAGCTTCTAGAATCCAGGGAAACAAAGTAAAGTAGTCTATAATCCTTTCTTTCAGGAAGCAACAGTCGAGTAATGGAGAAAGACATGGTCAGATAAGTGCCAACATTTCTTTATGTGATCTAGGTCCACAGCATGGAGATGGAGCCTTCAGTGTTGTGATCCTAGGAAGGGGTGGAGAACTGGAAAAGATTGAAATATTGCATAGCTTCTGGGTATGGAGTCTTCAGGTCGTCCTCTGAGAAGGCTGGCCAGAGTCTTGAGATGAAGGCTAAGAGAGGTACTTTAGACAGGGCACTACATTGCATTAAAATTTTTCCGAAATGTTAACTATTGGTTTGTGGCATTTAACGAATATTCACTAGTGGGTCATCAGTTACTTAGAGGCTACTAGCTAGCTAGAAAGGAAGCATTTCAGGAATACTAACTAGCTTGGCTTGAATGAAAAGCTGCTGGCACCAGTATTAACTTGTTAACGGCTGAAACACTGACTGGTTGCCTCTTGAGTTGTAAATTACCACTTCCTGAAGGCCACGTGTGACCCTTGCATTGACCACACACAGCTGCACAGCCTCTTTCCCTGACTCTCTGGAACCTAACAGCCGAAGAACACTCACTCTACACCAAGTAAGGCCCTGGGAGGTCTTGCTGGATTGTAGCATCATGGTGGAGTTGAATGAAACTGAAGCACAAATGTTGAAATTTCCTGACCATGCAGGTTTCCATGCAACTGTCAGGCAGCTGTAACTTCATGCTATGGATGTTTGCAGAGAGCATAAATGGGGTCTTTGATGTTTTTATTTTTATTTTTAATTTTAATTTTAATTTAATTTTTTTAAATCTTTTTGAGACAGGGTCTCACTGTGCAGTTCAGGCTGGCCTTGACCTCACTTTTGTAGCCCAGGCTGGTCTCAAACTCGCACTGATCCTCCTGCCTCAGCCTCCTGAGTGCTGGGATTACAGGCGTGTGCCACCATCTATGATGTTTTTAGATATTGTCTATCATGACAGAGTGGAAAATATGTTCAAGAAAACAAGAATATTCTAGTGATATTTCTCATGAGAAATTGTCTTCTACTATAAACACGCTGGCACCTGAATTGCAGTCAGTTGCAGTTTCTACATCTGTATGCAAGAGAACACTGATGCTTAGGAAGCATGTAATACTTGAGGACAAAATCCTAACAGCTCACTTTTGTGCTGTTTAGAAACTATGCTGAGCCTTAAATGTAGTTAAGATTCATTACAAATTTTTGAATGATATTGAATATGAAAATGATGGTGAGAAATGTAGGGTCAGCAAAGAGCAAATTATAATATCATTGCAATGTAAGATACTTTTATAGGGAAATCTTTCCCTTTTGGAAAAAGTAGAAATATTTGCATGGCATATATTTATTAATATTCTTAAGGTTCATATTTGATTTTTTTATGTATTTAGTAAGGGTCTACAGGGTCTCACAACACAGATTGGACTCCTGGTCATCTTCCTGTTTTCAGCCTCCCAAGCACTGAGATTACAGGTGTGTGCCACCACGCCCAGTCTCAGTTATCATCTTAGTGCACTTTAGGAGCAGGGCTGGTATAGCACGCTGGGGACTGTACCTAGGTCCCTGCAGAAGGTGCTTCAGGGCTGCAGAAGGTGCTTCAGTCCACTGAGCTATCTGGTTGACCCTAATATTGGATATTGTTGGACCAGAAGTTCTGATTATGCCAGACTTCATTGTAGATTTTGAGAAGCAGAGAGACCCCGCTGCAATTACGCATCTTTATAGTCGCAGCAGCATTTCATCAGTAGTGACCACCTTACTCTCATTAGGTATATCAATTAGTTTTTCATTGCTGGAACAAAATACCTAATACCTACAACTTAAAAGAAAGGGTTTAATCACCTAGACAGAAAAAAATCTCTCGGGGCCCGGCAGGATGGTTCAGTGGTCTAAAGCGCCTGTTTAGGAAAGCTTGGGCGGCTGCAGGGACCGCGGTTCGATCCCCGGCACCACATGTTGCGCCAGCCCTGCCCTCAGGGCAGGCTGAGCCAGCCATAAAAATAAATAAATAAACAAACAAAAGTTCTGAAACAAGAAAAAAATAAAATAAAATTAAAAATTTCTTAAAAGAAAAAAAGAAAAAAAAAAAAAAAACCTCAGGATTTCACAGAGAGCAAATTGGTCAAGCAGTGGCTGTGATGCATCCGGATGGCTGACTGACAAAGGATTTAGAAGGTGCTACACATGGTTCTAGGGTAAATCTTAATGGGATTTGACTGACCTTACCAGATAGCAAAAGTTGTATTTTTAGTTATATAATTCTTATATTAACTATTCAGCAGAAAGTACAACCACAAGGTATAAAAAAATAAAGCTCTATTAATATGTTGAGCCATAAAAGGCTCAAGTCAACAACTCTGGGCAACTGCCAGTTATGTAGATAACCCATTACTATTATGGACTATTGGACTATATTAGGTTATCTTGCTGAATTCAAGTACCTACAATCTTTGGACTGGTATCAAGTATGAAAAAGTTTTCTAAAGACTTTTCCAAATACAGTTTCTTTAACTGCAATGGAACAGCCATCTCTGACAAGACAAAATAAAAAAGGGAGATATATGGGGCTGGGGAGATAGCTCCATGGCATAAGTGCCTGCCTGGCAAGTGTAAGGTCATGAGTTTGAACCCCAGTCCCGGAGGAAAAACAAAAAAAAGGGAGATATAAATAAAGGACCAGTTTGTAGTGAAAAATATAGATATATGATATACAAGATAGGCTAGAGATACAGCTACTTTCTCTTAATTCAGTGAGAAGAAACACTTATACTAATATTGTTTAGATAAGATATCATGTCTTCATCCTGTCCTCTGAATAACTGCTATGAAGACAATAATATACATTGCATTAATTGTTGTAACTGTCTTACTAACCTTCTTTGAAACTGAAAAAAATATGTTTATTTATTTATTGTATTTTTTAGGGAAGGGCCTACACGGTGTTCAGGGTCTCACTACTAGATGCGACTCCTGGTGATCCACCTGTGTACACCCTCCCAAAAGCTGGGATTAAAAAGGTATGTCCCTATACCCAGTCTCAATTTCCCAGGGTGCCCCAGGGGCAGGGCCCTCAGGGAAGGCCTCCGGGAACACCTAGCCTGAGATGCTTGCATGCACTTTAATCCGATGAGCTATTTAGCTGGCCCTTAAAAGAAAATGTTTATTTTGGCTTGTAGTTTCGCAGATTTCCGTTCAGGCTCCAAGACAGAAACACCTCTTGGGAGGCTGTAAGCAGGCAGATCACTACGAGTCTGATCCAGTATTGAGACCCTGAACACCCTGTAGACCTTTTCCCTTCCCTAAAATACAAAAACAAACAGCAACAACAACAACAAAACAAAAAAGCAAATACACATGAGAAAATCCTAATTATTTCACAATATAAAGAAGAAGAGGCTTTTGCCTGCAAGTTAAGGAAATATGCCTGTCAGGTGTTTGAGGAATACGTTCACAGATAGCAACGGAATATTTTTATTGCCATCAATTATTTTTTGGATATCAGAGACTTAGATTTACCATATAATTTCAGCACATGTCAGGTAGGGTCTAGATAATCCTAGTGGATATTTCAGGAAATGATAGCAGTATCTCAAAAAATATTCTTGTATTGTCTTGCTGCTATTATTTGATGAGCTTCTGTCATTATTTGGAAAATTCACCTCCCTAGAGAAAAAAAAAAAAATGTGGCAAATTTGGTCTCCGTGTATCATCTGGAAGGTAGTAATTTGTACAGTGTTTTATTCCCAGGGATTGGAAAAGATAGGGTGATATGCTACATATTTCTTCAAAGGCCAGATTGATAAAATAGGGTTATAAAAGGAGTTATATTGGCTTTCTCCAACACAGCGGGGGTCGAACGACCAAAACACAGGGGTTACCTAAAGCCATCGGAAAATACATATTTAAACCCATCCAGGGGCTGGGGAGATAGCTCTGTGGCACAAGTGCCTGCCTGGCAAGTGCAAGGTTGTGAGTTTGAACCCTGGTCCCACAAAAAACAAACAAACAAACAAAAAATAAACCCATCCAATGCCATGGTGAAATGTTATTTATTGGAATTAGTAATAAATATTTCTCAACATATTATTCTTTGGTTTGGGGTCACCGCAACATGAGGAACTGTATTGCGGGGTCACAGCATTAGAAAGATTGAGAACATTGCTCCAAGAGAAGGCTTGCATGAGTCTACTATGTGAAGACTCAACCTTTCCCTTCAACTAAACATAGGTATGAGTCTTAAAGGAACAAGTGAAGGAGCCAGTAAGATTGTACTCTGCATCATGTGCTTAACACTGAGAATTGGGTGGAAAACTTGAATTTTGGATGATCTACTCAATCAACAATGGACTAGGAAAGACATTGTAACTTTATGCAGCGCTCCACTGTGCAGTATTCTTAACCTTTCTCCCTGTGTGGAAGATCGTTCTATGTCCAATGCAGCATTCTCCTGGAAGAACAATAAGTGGTGGATTATTTTAGCTATTAGTTGTAGTTGGTGCTTCCTTTGCCTAGGGCCTGGTGTTCAGCTTCAGGGTTTGATGTTCCATTTTATTCATTATTTAAGGGGTGTAATTTTGGGGAACACTGAGCCACATGTGAACAGTTATTCACATCCAGAAAGAGAATTCTTTCTACAGTACTTTTTTAAAAATAGCATCTTCTCAGAAAACTGAAAAACCTGGCCCCTGTTCAGCAGGCTGAAACACCTGATTCAACTGGTCAGTATGATGTTTTCCAGTAAAAGAACCCATTTCACAGTAAATGAGGGCAAGGCTGAGGTAGTAAGATGAGCTGAGTATGGGGCCAGGGATATATAGCTCAGTGGCATGAGCATCTGCTTGGCAAGCGCAAGGTCCTGAGTTTGATCTCTGGTACTGCAAAAAATTAAAAGTAAAAATAAAACTTAAAAAGAAAGGTGAGCTGAGTTGTAGTGGTGCTACGTAATCTTCTTTCTTTGGGTGTAGGGGTGAGCTGCAACCTGATAAATAAGAAAATAGACATCCTTCAGGTACCTTTACCCTGGTAGTTAATAGTGTTTACTACTCCATTTGCTTTTAAATGCTCCAGTCTTCCTTAATAATACAATGCCACTCTAGGCTTCTAAGATAGTATATGTTCAGTCAATTATTACATTTTAGATTTTTATGTTACCTTTTCCCTAACCTTATCCTCAGATTACAAGCCTGAGGCATTTTGATGACCTATTAAATATATCCAGAGAAGATGATTGTGACTAAAACGTTCCACAATAAAATGAAGGTTACAGGAAGATGTTTTCAAAGCTTGTTGCAGACACATATCTGAGAGAGAGGAAAGTGTAGATAACAGATGTCAATTTGAATTGTGCTTCTCATGCGGTCGGTGTGACCCTGAGCAAATCAATTACTCAGCCACTTTAAACTTCAATCTATTCATGAGATGTAAACATCGCAAAGTATTTGAGCTTTAGGAATAGAGGAAGCATTATTACAAAGAACACACCTGGCACACAGGTGAAGTTCAGTAAAAGATAGCTCTAATATTAATGTAATGATATGAGTGATTTTGATTAACTGTGACCCTCCAAAGGTCACTCCTCTGTACATAAGGAAGTAGGCAAAGGGCTTATCCTGAGCCAGGCTAACTACAGTTGTCAGCTTCAGGAGGAAAGCATAGGATCAAGTTTATCTGAAAATAAGTCTATATCTATATATTAATACTTGTATGATTGCCTATCTTATCTACATCATAGTGGATATAATTCAAGTGAGCCATGAATTTTGATGAGATAGCACATCAAAATAAGCTTCCAAAATAGATGAGGAATGAAATGGATACTGTTAGTAGCCAGATTTTTTTGTTTTTTTTTTTTACTGTTGATGAAGTCTCACCTTAAATTATAAAAATCCAGTCTATTATTTATCCATAATTATCAGTTGCTACTTTGGGCACACTTTGCACATTCACAGTACAAGTTTAACTTAATACTACTACTACTACTACTACTACTAATAATAATAATAATAATTTTGTGGTATGTGTATTTTTAGCCCCATTTTATAGGTGAGAAAGTCGAAAGTGGTTAAACTAAAGAAAATAGCATGAGATAGTGATAAAAAATAGCTTGTTTTTCAGCACCAGGGAGAATTCCACACATGCTAAGGATTGGCTGCGCCAGAGCACATGTAGTTCAAAGCCAGAGAAGTAACGTGTCCAGAAAGCTTCAGAGAGCCGAGCTGGTGAGTTCCTGGGAAGCCTTGCTTGATTCCTAGAGTAGGTGCAGTCTTCTCTCGTTTGCTGTCACTGTGCTTTGCAGTCCTCTGTGCTTACGCTCACAATGCTTGATTGGGATTATTGCAGGTGACAAATCCTTCAGTGCATATGTTTTGACACAGGGATGGACAGTGACAGAAGTGGGGCACTGTGCTCTTCTTTTTCTCTTCAGTCCCTTCCTAGAAGGGGGATTTTGACAGAGGGAGAGAGACAAAAGATTCCATTAGCACACTGGAGGAATTTTGTCATCCAAGGAGCGACTACCACTAATGAGAGGACAGCTACATTGTTCTGTAAAATATTTCGCTCTGAGGCAACTCATACTTCAGGCTGAGAAGTAACTGAGCACTCCCACCAATTAAAGAATAAGGGAATGCACTGGCTTTGCTGATGCCAGTTGCTATAGAAGGAAAAACAAAGAAACAAATCTAATAGCTTTAAAGATGAAAACTTATTTTTGCTCACTTAAAGAAGAAATGGCTAAAGTGGAGGGGCATTCTATGCCACATAGTCATTAAGGAATTCAGGCCAATCAGTGATCAGATAAATGCATTTTACCTGTGAACCCAGGAGGAAAAGGAAGGAAGTCTGTTACAAGCAATCTAGCACTGCCACATTAACCTAAATGGAAAACCAATCAAGTGTCTAATGCAACTTTTTGTGGTCCTTGGAAGGTTACATTCCATAGTTTGGCTTTTATAACTTTGTCCTGGTAGAGTACACTGTGCATTAATACAGATGCAAATGCAGAAACATTATTTTCTGATGCATAGGTTGATGCTATTAATTAATACATTAGCTATTTAATAAAATGCATTATGTTGCATGCATATGTAGCATATATACATATAGTGCATAGAGTATATATAAGCCCTCTTGTGTTTTATATATATATTACATATTTGTGTGTATCTGTGATATACACAAAGTTGTAAAACAAAACTACCCATGTAGATTTGTATGAAGGCAGGGAAAGGATTTCTGGATAACTCAAAGTGACATTTTATTATGATATCATCAGTCTGATTTTGGGATTGTGCCTGGGGAGAAAGGACCTAATGGAATAACTTATGCATCTTCATTATCCCACATCAAAATTTTAAATAAAATTATACAGATGTTTATAAAATATAGTTTCACTTTTGAGCAACAAAACTTATATAAATATCAAAAACACAACATAAGTACTTTTTAAAATTTCAGAACTATTGCAGAGCATGCTGGTGACCAGTTTACCATTACTTCCAAGATATTTGGCCAGCCCTTTGGTTTTTTTTTAAATTATGACTAAATTAAGTATATATGTCAAGAATGTCACAGAATTTACAATGTGTTTTTATCATTGTACTCACTGGTGCACAATTTGATGTGCATCATTAAGAGTGATGTTGACTCTAATCAATTCAATTTGGTGATTTTCTTTTAGGCTTTTCCACACTTGCATTGTATGTATGATACATATGTAATGATACATAAAGGTCATATACATATGATACATAAAGATCCTGGGAACTGTGTAAATATCTAATCCTCATCAAACATTCTATTCAGTCATTTATTATTTCCACCTTTAAAAACACCTACTTTTAAATTATATTCAATACAGTATACTTCACTGTTGTCATTAGTATAACACTCAGTTTGTTCCCTGTTTGGCCAGATGGAGCATCTTCAATTTTGTTTCTGGGTCTTTTTGATATATTCATAATTTCTTAGAACACTCTCCTCTTTTGGCACAAAAATCATAATTTAGGCCTTACTTATACTGTCCCAAATGAGAAATTGATTTCTTTTTTCTTTTTTTCTTCTCTTTCTTTGTATTTAGTACAGAGTCTACAGGGTCTACAGGGTCTCACTATGTAGACTGGACTCGTAGTGATCTGCCCTTGTTCAGTCTCCCAAGAACTGGGATTACAGGTATACGTCACCATGCCTGGTCTCAGTCACTGTCTCAGCATGCCCTGGGACCATGATTTCTTTTTTCAAATTACACGAAGCTTATTTTAGCAGAGAATTTTAGCAGGAATTAGAAGCTGAGCTTTGGTTTGTTGCTGTGCTGATTTGTATTGGAGTGGAATGTCTTGCAACAGATTCAGGAGCTTTTGGAGTATACTGATGTACATCACACACGTGAACACATCATATCCATGTATTTTTCCCTCCATATGCTATCACCATGAGTTTATGCATAGACTTCTAATTCCAATTCCACAGCATCAGGATTATTCCTGTTTCACCTTTTTCACATTTTTAATTTCCTTATCTGATAGGGAGAAACCTTGAATCATTTCAGCGTTTTTTTTTTTTTTTTAATTTTTTTTTTAGAAAACAGAATCTACCAGTTTTATTGTCTTTTTTATTTTTAATAAGAAATTACAATGTGACACTTTAAAAAAATATTAGTAATACATTCACAATAACTGATACAATGCATATTGTTGTCCTTGTTGTAGTTATACAGGGCACAGGGTAAATTTTCTAATGGTTATTGGTACAATAGATTTCTTCTCTTTGATCTAAGTGAAGGTAGTTGTATACATAGTCCAATGTTCCATAATTGCAGTGTGTTACTGGCAAAACTGGCAATGTTGGAAGCTATTGATTTGAGCCTTTTACAGCTCAGCATACTAAACTACTGTCTTAGTTACTTTTTGCTTGTTTCTGGGACAAATACCTGACACTCAAGATGAAGGAAGGAAAGGTTTTTTTAGCTCACAGTTCGTAGAGGTTTCAGTCCATATTCCGCTGGCCCAATGCTGAGTGGAGCAGGGCAGAGAGCATCCAGTTCATGGCGGCAGAACAGCAACAAAATGGTGGCAGAGGTAGCCAACCAACATGCCAGCAGAGCAACAGCAACAGCTCGAGCTCCAGTCTGTCTCTCTGTCTCTATATTACATTCAGGCTCTCCACCTTAGCTCCCGTCCTAGGCTACACCCATAATCCCAGAAGTACTTCCACCCATAATCCCATCAGTATTAAAACCTATAATCCCAGGGATCATGGATCAAGTCTCAAACTCTAGAAGTCCCCGCCCAGTGACTCCATGAGGCTTTGGGGGGACAACTAGACATAAACCATAACAACTACCCTTATCTTTTACACGTCATGTTTAAACTTTTCCATTGGGTGCTTAAGGGCAAGTTAAAGCAAGACCTATATAACAATACATGGAACTTTTGTATCTCCCAAGGTCAGTCAGATACCCTCAGGATATACTTTGGAACCACCATGTACAGTGATTTGTAGAACTGTTGTCAGTGTCAGCCGTCTGGATGAGTCACGGCCATTACTTGACCAGTTTGCTCTCTGTGAAAGCCCAAGAGAATGTTTTCTTGCAAGGTGACTCTCCTTAGGCACACTATATACCTTCAATTCCTCCATGACCCAAGAATCAGTGCCACCTGGGGATCTGACTGCACAGCTAGGTGCTCCTCCCCTTGCTCCACCTCTGACAACCTGTATTAGTGGACCATTCCGTGTGCTGGTTCTCTGCCCGGACTCAGTGTGCTGATCTCCTGCCTGGGCATCAACCTCACCTGGCCTGAGGTCTGACTCTTCGCAGAGAGCAACGATCCTGGATGCAGCTTTCTTCCTCCCTAGTAGTCAGGGACTCTGCCATCTCCTGCTGTAGGACTACAGCTTTCCACCTTCCCCCTTACTGGGGTAAATGACTCGCTCACCCTGCTCCTCCTAAACAATTTAGAATGAAATGTTCTGGAAAGGAAGGGACAAAGAAAGGCATAAAAATTTCCACTGTCATTTTGAATGAAAATCCTTGGTGAATATGGAGTTTGAAATAACTTTTATCTTAGTAATTTAGTCAGTAAAAGCATGGAAGCACTTATAGTTTGTAGGCATTTGTCTTAGTCCTGGAGTTATAGTGATATATATATATATATATATATATATATATATATATATATATATATACCATTTCCCTCATCACAGGGTTGTATATTCTATTGCAGATGGAAAAATAGCCCATACTAAAAATAGTGATTTGGTATTGGCCTGCCCTTTCAGTACTAGGCCTCTGGAATATCAGTCTGGCAAAGAAGCAAAATAACTAGGGCATCCCGGGCTGGACTTCATGGGAGAAACTAAGCTAAGGATTTAGTGAAATGAGTTGATCAAACTCAACGGCAAATGTAACCTGTGATCAAAATATGTGGAAGTGAAGAGTTGCAGGAGCAAATACCTGGAGATTTAGAGACTGGACTTGATGTCTAGTTACTGGTGTCTGGGGCAACTCTTTGAGGGACAGTGGAGGATTAGATAAATATTAAGATTTTCTGTGGTATGAGAGCTATGAATTGGACCTAAGACGATCCCTTAATTGAAGGTAAAATGCGGCTTTGCCTGGGAATAGTACTGAGCAAAGCAGTGGTCACGGCAGCCAGGGATACCAAGAGCACCACAGAAATCTCCTGCCTAGCAGGTGGGCACAGGATGGAGCGTGATGGGCAGGCGACACGTTTTTTCTCCTGAGAGTGAGGTTTCCTTTGAGGAGCTCCTCTGATCAGGCTTGGCACATGATTCTGAAAAGCTCGTCTTTAAGAGGGGACATTAGTGCCACTTGCTAGAGAATTTAGGAAATTTGCAAAGATTCACTGCTGGTGAGGGCAATCCCTTCTTTAATTTCTGAAAAAGTCTCATGGTTAAATTAGTTTTATTAGAAAAACATAATATAACCGTGCCCTGTTTGCAAAGTGGTTGTTAAATGAGAGAAAATTGCAGTGAGTTCTGAAATAATAGTCTTCTGCGTCATGTTTGCTGTTTGTATCCAGGCCCGCACCTGCGCTTTCCTTAAGCTACTGTAAGATGTGAATATTGCTCAAACTCAGTCTAAGGCCAGTGCAACGTGGTGTGTGGATCACGCGAAGGTTGCAGAGATTTACATAATCACAAATGGGGGGCGGCTTGCAGTGCTGCCTTCAATGGCGCATGCAAAGGAAACTCTATTTTTCTTGAAGTGACAAAAGAATGATTTTGAAGAAATAACTGATTCTCTGTCTCCTTAGAATTAGGCAGAAATTTAGCAAAGTTAATTAAACAAATAAATAATTTTCAGAGTGGATCAGTAGATACTAATAGTGGTCTCTTCACATGCTTGTCAGTTTCTTTTTTCTAAAACATATTAACATGAAAGAAATTACTTTGAACATTTTTTTGTTGTTGTTGTTCTAGGGATTGAACTCAGGACCTTGTGCCTGCCAGGCAGGCTGTAATTACTTTAAAGACCTTAATAGTTATTGCTAACCGCAAAATATAAGCGCAATTGAAAAAAGTGCATTGGAACTCATTGTTGGACTTAACACTATTAAAATATATCTATATTTGAGGGTTTCTTTTTTTTCTTCACTGAATGACATTTTCAAATACCTTTGCTTTTCATCCAGTTCTCGCAGGTTATGATTAAAAGTACAGAGAAGTAAAATTTGCGCTTTTCAATTTTTTATGTTTTCTTTACTAGAAACTAAAAGTTTAACAATATATTGGGGGCTTTTCTTTCCTTTATGACTCTGAACATCAAAATGCACCTCCCATGAATACTATCTATGGACCCTTGGTAAAATTGAAAAAAAAAAAAAAAGCGGAAAATAAAATGACCAAAAACATACTGTGCAAAGGAGTCTATAGAAGAAACCAAAATTCTGAAGTCTTCTCCTTGCAAACCACCCCCATACACACTCAAAAAAAAAAAAAAAAAAAAAAAAAGCTTTCAGTTTTGATTTGGGAGCAAATAGAAAAGACTGAACTGAGAAGATCACACCGAATTTCTACTATAAAGAACCACATCTATTAGGAAATGAAAACAAACCCAGAGAAATAGAGACCCAGAGACAGAAAGACTGAAATTCTCAGTAGTGATTAGGCAACATTCATCTCTGTGTTAACAAGAAAATCTTCTTGTTCTAAAGCTAAGGACTAAACACATGCACTATTATTTGAGCAATCATTCAAGGATACGTAATGCAGCTTAACTCCAATAAATTGATTACATGTTTAAATCAGTGAACAAACAAAAACACTCTTTGGAAGAATATAGTGGGTGCTAGCCTCTGCCACACACAGTATTTGTAAAGCAATCTGAAGTTACTTCACTACAACTCCTTGAAAACCAGATTGGTGATCTGTTTTGAAGAGAAAAGGCAAGCAGTAGAATTGACTTAACTGACCAAAATGTTAGAGTAAGGCAACTATTTTAAAACAACCTTTATGAATGGGTTCAATAGATGTAAAATATATTCATAACGAATGAAGGTATAGAAATGGAAACTATACTCAGTGGGAAGGAAAAACTGGGATGAGGAAAAGGAGAAATGAAAGAAGGGGAAATATATTTTGGTATATATGCAGAATAGGAGGATTGGTGTGAGTTTGAGACCAGCCTGGGCTACAAAAGTGAGCTCAAGGCCGGCCTGAACTGCACAGTGAGACCCTGTCTCAAAAAGACAAAAACAACAACAACAACAAAACCAACTCTCATTCTTTTCTTCTTCTTTTAAATTTCTTATAGCTTCTTTGTGTTTGTTTTGTTTTGTTTTCTTTAAACCAATCTTGCACATTTATATCTGGTAATCTGAGTAACTGATTTGAAGAGAGCATCATGTAATATAGCAAGCATCATTGAATTCCTATTACTTTGTTTAGTGAAATCTTATATTGGTTCTAATGATGTTTTATTTCTCTCACTATTTTGTATTCATTAAAAATACAATGAAAAAGGAACTACAACAGAGCTAAGTGGAGAAGTATTCTCCTTATAAATAGCTCTTTATCTAGTGTGGGTTGCAGAGTCGATACTTGTAAAAAAATTTGTATCACTGGTTTTACTTCAAGTGGCGAAGAAAAACAACTTATAGTTAATATTTTCCCAGATTTTTGAAGTTTATTTGATGCACACAATTGTATATGTTAAATGTTTACAACATGGTGAGTCGAGAAAACTTATGTACTGTGAAAAGGAGTATTAAAATCAAGCAACTTTAATACACACAACTCTTCACATGAAGATTTCCCCCTTTGAATACTTAACAATTTTTTCAAAGTTTGTTAGAGCAAGTCACTCAGAAAATTTCAACATTTTCTCTGTCTCGAATCCTACTCTTTTTATGCTTTCTGACTATTTCTAAAATTTGTGGTTATGTTTTATAAAAAATTTCTTAGTCCTAAGACATGGATTATTTGTTCTTCCAGGTATTTACAGAGCAGTCATTATATCCAAGGAACTTCACTGGAAACAGCTTAGTAACCAGACACCAGTCATGATGTTCATGGTGAAAATGATGTTAAAAGTATGCTGCGTACAAATTGTGTAGGGCTGCTGTGTCTGTCCTAAACAGGAACTGGAACTTAGGCTATGTGCTTAGGCATTGCTAATATAAAGGCTGTTCATAAGAAATGATGCCATAGTCTGTTTTCCACTTGGTTCCATTGTACAGTTGCTACTTCTCTTTCAAGATGCTATAATTTCATTAACTATAAATATATATTTCCACAGTGCAATTGCCCATAGTTGCAAGAATTCTTCAATACCAAATGGCAATGGAAATATACATCTGTTCCTGGGATGACAGACTCATCTGTTGTCCTTGGGAGTCTTCCATTAGTGAGGAAAAAAAATTGCTTTCTCCTTTATACCTTCTTACAATCGCCTTTAAATTCCTTGGACTTGTTATTCCTCCTTTCATGATCTTTATGCAACCATCGCTGGCTGCCTTTATCTTGGTTCATTTGTATGGTATGAGTTTATATTCTTTATTTCCGCCACTTCTTTGAGGGCAGATAGCATATGTATTTATTCTTCATCTCAGAACAACCCCTAATGCAAAGGCCATCGCCAAGGCCAATGGGTACAAGAGTGGTGGAAAAAGAAAAATAATTTGCTTCATGAAGGCAGGAACGTTTTATATACTCTTAATATCTGACTCAAGGCTATGTTTCTCATCTGAAGACTAAAGTTTACTAAATGAAAACATAGACAAATAAATAACTGGAAGAATATCACTAGGAACCTCCACTTACTTACTTACTTTATTTATTTGTTGGATACAGGGTCTCTCTATGCAGTTTGAACTCCTGTCTCAGCCTCCTCAGTGCTGGGACTCCAGAGGTGTGCCACCACACCCAGTTTGGGGGCTATTGTTGCCTGTGGTCCTGGGGAATGGAACTCGGAATCTTGAGCTTGCCAGGCAGGTGCTTAGACCATGGAGCTATTTCCCCAGCTGTTTAATTTTGTTTTTAATATACATACTAATTTTTGTAAAATCTCTTAACCTTGACCTGCCAATTTTACATTACTGCCTGTTTGCATTGTTTCCTTCCTGTTTTATTAGGTGCTCAGCATTTTCCTGTTATGGCGAATTTTACTATTAATCTGCAGAAATTACATTGGACCATTGCTTTTTGATGTTGAGGATGAGGAAATGGCATCAAATGCTATCCCAACAGTTTTTTTTTTAACTTCTTCAATCTTATTAGATAAAATAAAACCATAAAATTGTGAGATAACAGTGCACTGAATTTAGTGGGCTATCTTGCTTTAATCTTCTAAGCTCGGGCAGTGCCTTCATAAACCACTGATAATTAATTAGTCCCACTGGCAGGATTATACATGTAGGTGTTCTTACATCAAGCTAACAGGTTTTATAGAAAAGTGAATAAGGATCTTGTCTTTCAATAAATTATACAGAAAGTGAATCAATCCTGTTATCTTAATTAGTAAGAGAAACCCAATTGAACATGTCGGTCCATCAATGGGCATTTTATTAGCAGTCTGATCAGAGAAACTGCACTTTAGTTATCGAAGCAGGTGTGGAACGTCTGGAGTGTCACCGGCCGCCTCAGCCTCATGCACCCAGCCTTCACACTGCTTCCCTCCTAAGCCTGTGCTTTCCTCAGCAGCTGTTCTCCTTATAGTAGAAGGCTACCACCTGGAAGCTCCACATGTACTGATCATCCGCAAGTCCTTCTGTGAGGGCTGCTCTGATTGGATCACCTAGAGCTGTCTGGCAATCTGAAAGGATTTGATACGGGGCAAGGAATATGTTATTGGCCAGCCTTAATGTCATGTGACCTTGTGTGCTGAGCATTGACAGTGCTCTGGGAAGCCTTGTCTGAACCCTTTACAGGTTCTTGGGCTCTTGGAGCTTTTCCTATTATTACATTATTATCATTATAACTGCAATTTCTGGGAGACTCTCTCTCTCTCTCTCTCTCTCTCTCTCTCTCTCTCTCTCTCTCTCTCTCTCTTTCTGTCATAACACAGGCACATCCACACAATGATAAAGAGAGAGAAAGGGAGTGTAAGCATGTAGTCATTTACTGAATTTGTGTCACATATAAAAGCCCACGTCTCTTGCTGTGAGGTGAAACAATCCTTTGCTTGCAATATATTCTCCAGGGCTCTCTCTGGCTTCAACCTGAGGCTGGAACTTTACCCCAAATCACGTGCTTATTTGATTTTCACGTTTGCCTGTCTTACTTTCTTATGGTTTGCATGGGGAAACGTTCTTTATTTTATTTTATTTTATTGTCTTTTTGAGACAGAGTCTCACTATGCAGTTCAGGCTGGCCTTGAGCTCACTTTTGTAGCCCAGGCTGGTCTCAACTCACATCGATCCTCCTGCCTCAGCCTCCCAAGTGCTGGGATTACAGGCGTGAGCCACCACGCTCCGTGTATCAGTGGTTCTAATTTTAGTTTCATATCTCCAGGTTTTTCAAATGCAGTTTTCACACCATTAATGTTTATCACTCATATGCCTGATATATTTGTTTTTGCAATTGATTTTGATAAGAGTAAGCAAAATTCTTCTAGAAAGTGTCTCAAAAACCCAGTTTTACCTCCTTGTTGAAGCTACCTCCTCCTTAAAGCTGGCCTGACCCCACTTTATTTTCCTTCAAGCATTTCATTGATGATAACATGTGGCCATCTTACATGATTTCATTGTCTCTTGAGGTAAGGGCATCTCAAGAGCTGGATTGCTTTTGGCTTTACTGCATAGATTTACCGTGTGGCACAGCCTCTGGTGTATACAGAGATAGTGTCAGTTGGAGCAACGCATCATGAGCAACATATGACAATACCTGTGCTGTTGTAATGCCTGCTTTAAAGACAATGGTGCCAGGGAATATATCTCTGTAGTAGAGTAATTGTCTAGCAAGCTGAAGGCCTTGGGATCCATAGCTAACTTCTCAAAATATAAGGCTCTTATGAGATAGAGAATCTCTTATTTGTAGAGCACTTTCATGCCATGAAGAAGAACTCTGGATCTTTCCTAAGAAAGTCTAAATAATTGGTCCAAGATGATATAGATAAGTCCTGAGAATGGACAAAATGCATGACTCCCATCTCCATGCTGAAACTGTTTCTTGGGCTGGCTGCCTGCCATCCACTCACGTGCTTGTCTTTCCTCCACAGATTTCCTTGCTCCTGCAAAAGTCTGAAAATTTGCATTGTTTGGTGACTTCTTTTTATTTGGAAGGTAGAGTGTTTCCTAATATTTTTATGTCAAGTCAATTATCTAGTTCCTCTTTTGCTCTTATTTCTGTAACCCTATCTATATGCATTTCCTTTTTTTTCCTGATTGGATTTTTTTATTTTGAAAAGAGAGTACAAATTAGTATTAAAACAGAAATATTACAAATGATAAGAATTTTACTGAACAAAATAATATGAACTTCAATGTATTTCCTATAATGAACAGAGTTGTACTCAAATTAATTGTACAACTGTCTCATTGCTATTTCTTATTAAAAGTAATAAAATTATAAAAATATAAAAAATAAAACAACCAACAATAGAAGCACAAAATTAAAATAATATAGATTTCCTTTTTTTTTTTATTTTCCCCAATTCTATGCTTTTATTTTTATGTTTATATAGACTCATGTAGATCATTTATGCAAATGGGAGCTTTTATAAATTTCTATTTTAATTTTATTTGTGGCACTAGGGGCTTGTGCATGCTAGACAAGTGCTTTGTTATTTGGCTGTGCACTTAGTCCTTGTATGTGTTTTATTTTGAGACAGGGACTCACTAATTAGTCTAAACTGGTCTGTAACTCATGCTGCTCCTATGTTCCTACCCTGTGTAGCTGCCAGGTGTATATTTCTTTCAAAGATATTTTCACAAATTATACTTGAAAAGCCATAACTTTTTATATTTATGAGGTATAGCATAACTTTTCAATCATGTGCATAATTTTAATGATCATATTAAGGTAACTGGCATATCAACACTTCAGACATTTGAAATTTATTGATTGGTGGCATGCTATTTTAAAATATGCAATTAATTTTTGTCAACTATTGTTGTTTTAGTATGTTCAAGAACAGTAGAAATTATTTCTCCTATTCACTTATATTGCTATAGCCATTAACTATCTTTTCATCCACACTTCTCAGCCAATACTGACAACTATTTGTGTGATATAAACTACTTAGTTCCATCTATACAGGAAACCAAGTACTTATATTTTTATGCTTCAGCTATTTCACTTAACCTTGATGTTCTTTAATTAAATTTACGTAGTTAAAAACAAGAGAAATTCATTGTTTTTATGGTTTTTTATGTACTACATTTTCTTTATCTCTTGGACATATAAATGAGACTGGCACAAGACACAATTGTTATTTCCGTCTTTTGGGGAAACTTTACATTATTTTTCATTTGGGTAAAGCCCTGATTTATGTCCTCACTAATATTGTATTCTCATTCTTTGAGTCCTTGCCAAAATTTACTATTTTTTATATTTTGATAATATCATTCTAGTGAAAAGAAATAATATCTGTATTGGTCAGGGTTTTACTTAGAGGAACAGAATAGATATAAGGAATGGATATTAACACAAAATATACAATCTATAAGGAATTATAAGCTTGGTTTACAATAGTCAGCCAAAGAGTCAGATGAGGAAGCGCTCCCAGGGCATCTGCATGCTCCGGACTGAAGAATTCAATCCCGAGGTCTGGACTTCACTGCAGCACTCCGTGTAAGTCTCTGTCAGCTGATGGGTCTGCAACGGAAGACTGAAGTGTCTGTAATGGACACTGAAGAATCTGCGATGGATGGCGAAAGATCCAAGTTGGAGGCCGAAGAATCTACACTACAAGCCAGACGATGAAGTCCAGTCTGAATGCAAAGACTGAAGCTTCTCCGACGAAGTGAAGTGTTGACTCCTTCAGCCCTTTAAGAAGTCTTTTTGTGCTCAGTCATTCTGACATGGGCTCATTGCGCCTTAGGGTGGGACCAATCATATCCCAGGATGGGCCTTTGATCCCGCTCTAGGGAGAAATCCAATCATATCCTAGGCGGGCCCGGGTCACACTCCAGGGAAGAACCAATTGTACCCCAGAATGGGGCTCCCACCAACAGGGAACTGGGCTGCTGAGTCATTCAGCCAAGTTGACACATTGTATCAACCACTACAATATCCCATGATGATTTTGATTTTTCTTATCCCAGTGATTAATAATGTTGGTTATGACATTTAGTATCCCTGCTGGCCATTTGTGCATTTCTAAAATATGTCTGAGATTCTACATAGAAAAGCAACCATTCAGTAAAGTAAATAAAACATGGGGTGAGAGAAAATATACGCAGCAGTTTATTCAACAAAGGATTATTATGCAGAATATATAAAGGACACAAAGGTCTCAATAGCAAAATAGTAAGAATTTGAATAAAAGTAGCCAAATGACCTATTTTGTTATTTTGAAGTCCATGCTATTCTGCATGGAAGTAAACTGTTTTTTGATGTCTTTCTGAGTTTAAAATACTTGGAAACTATATGTCTTATAATATCATTATTATATATTCCTGTAGAACATTGGAAGATGGTTGTATTTTATTCAGTTGTTTACAGTAGCATTTTGAATAGCTTCTAGCACATAAAGAATTATGCACTGATGTATGAATATACACATTTATTCTCAGCTCCGAGTCATAAGATAGGGTTAGTGACATATAAAGAAGCTGAATCAGACAATCAAACCAAATAAATTAGGAACTAGTGTGAAAATTTCAAATTCCAAAATAATATCCATATCAACTTAAGTATTTAAGGATATATTTAGTGTAATATGAATGTGGAGAAATATTCCAGACATTAAAATTATGATCCATTTTGCTATTTCAATTCTTACCCTTCTGATTTCTATCTCAAAAAGAGACTTGTTGTAGTGTCTTTATATAAATTTAGGCCAAATGCAAAGAAGAAATTGCTCCATTGTTGAGGTGCATTTTCTTTGTGACTTCCTCACAAAGGCAGATGAGAGGCACATCTTTCTCTTTCCACTGCCTTGAACACAGGATACCTCCCCCACTCACCCCCCTAATCTTAACACTGGACCTTGAATCAGTCAAACTCTGTATTCAACTACCTTGAGATGCTATGGGAATACATCTAGACACCAAGTATAACATAAATGTTTATGTTCAAGAATAGTCAAGGTAGGAATGATGAGAAGTGATTGCTTTAGAGATTCAGAATATTTTATGGACTGGAAATCTTACTCTTATAAATTATGCTTTGGTCACAGGAATATAAAAGACTAATAGAAACCCAAAGTAGATTTTGGCTATATGGGAACATTTAAAAAAATGACAAAGATAATATTTCAATATAGATGAAAAGATGAGGGCTGGCCTAATAGCTTAGTAGAGTAAAGCCCTTGCTTACACAGAGTACAATGGCCAGGGTTGGATCCTCAGCATGCCGAGCTGGCCTCACCCCTGGGGAGAACAGAGAAGGTGATTGAGATTGGGCGTTTTGACACATGCCTGTAATCCCAGCACTTTGGGAGGCTGAGAACAGGAGAATCACTCCAAGTCCAACTTACATGGTGAGACCCTGTAGACCCTACATCCCCTGTCCTTAATACTTAATAAATAAAGAAAGAAAGCAAAGAGGGGCTTGCTTAATGAAGTTTGACTATCTATTCATCAAGAAAGAAAAAAAAATGGGTAACTATCTTTTCTCATACCATATAAAAACTAATTGCCAAGTAGGAGAATAACAAATTTAATGCTATTCTAGACAACTTAACAAGACCCTCTAGAAAGAAAGAAAGAAAGAAAGAAAGAAAGAAAGAAAGAAAGAAAGAAAGAAGAAAGAAAGAATTAAAATGGGTTGGAGCTGTAATGAGCCATTGGGTATAGGTATGGGAAAAATCACATTTAATTGGTGTAGATACTTAAATGTTACAAAAAAATTAAGGTTTCTTTAAAAATTGTCAAAGACTAAATATTTGAGAAGCAAGTGATGGCTTCTAATGCAATTTGTAAGAGAAAATATGATACTATATTAGTATGTAAGATTTAAAATTTTCCTTACCACAAAGAAAGAAAATACATAAACAATTAATTTGGAAAGCAAAAGCTTTACAATGGAATTTGGAGTATCTAACAGACCTATATACTATTCAAAAAGACCAACATTACTAACCAAGATACTAACAATGGAAAAATAGCTACATATATATATATATATATATATATATATATATATATATATTTCATCATATATATGATAAAAAATCTATAAATGAAAGTCTATGTGGTCAAAAATAATTAAAAGAAGAACAAATATATTAGTAGTCAAGAAGAGATAGATTAGGCCATAGATTTTACTTTTTAGCTTTCTGTAACCAGTTCTATATACAAAATTTCTGTCTATAAGAATTACCTACAAAGTTCTTTGCACCTGTATTGTTCCTCATGGGAGAAAACTATATTGATAATAAAATAGATAAATAAACTTTTATGCTAAGACACTAAAAACAATAAACGAGAACTGTATCCATACTTTGATATAGATTGTATCCCATTATTATATCATTTAAAATGTGTATCTTTAGGTCCCTACATATATGTGTGCATGAATATACAGGAATATGTATATATTTAAGTTTGAAGAAAAATATGAAAGAATACATTTGAGTCTGTTAGCATGGGGAAGTCAGGGAGAAATGTATTTGGATGGGATGCAAATGAGGCAGGATGCAGAACTGCAAAGTACAAATTAAAAATTAATTAAGAAAAATGTATGCTATAATTGTATTTATTTGTGCACTTAAAGTTAGGATTCTATGAGTATGTACATAAAACTAATTTTTTAGTTTTTATGGAAGAGTCTACAGGGTCTACAGGGGTCACTAGTAGATCAGACTTGCAGTGATCTGCCTGTTTACAGCCTCCCAAGAGTTGGGATTACAGGCATGCACCACCATGCCTAGTCTCAATGGCCATCTCAGCACACCCTGGGAGCAGGGCCGGCACAGCAGGCCTGGAATTAAACCCTTAGTTTGTGTGCCTGCTTGCAGGCACTTTAATCCACTGAGCTATTTGGCTGGCCCCATGAAAATCAATTTCAAAACAAGGTTTGAATAAAACAATTGGCTAGTCCTAAGAGAGTGGGTCTTTTTTAGAGATTAACTTTGAATTCAAAATTTTCTGGGCAAAGAGGTCCCTATGTGGTGGAATCTTCAAGTAAATGTAGAAATGACCTCCAGGAGAATTACCACTTGGCTGCATTTTCTACTGATGCATTCAAAGGAAGCGAATCACATGCTGTTTTTTCATGGGTAAAGCATAGAATACATGTGTGAGGTGCTAATAAACAGGGTCTGGGAAGAGATGAGTGTTATTGACAGCAGTGGCATACACAGAAAGGGGCCAGGTTTCAAAAATAAAGTTACATATTAAGAGAACAGGTTACATCTGAGAATCTGTTTCAGCACTTACCATTGAGCTGCAGAGAGAAGATGGCCAAAGGAGTAGTTAGAAAATTGAATCTTGAACATTCTCCAAAGGTTTTGTGTTGAAGGTTTGTGGCCAGGATGTGGCAATATTGGGAAATGCAAAAAAACTTTAGGAGGTGGCGCCTAGCATAGGAAAGTTGCATCATGGGAGCTGTGACTCTGAAGGAAGTACGGACTCCTTCTCCTCTCCTTCTCGTGCTGCTCTCTGGCTTCCGTTAGATACAGTCTTCCTCACAGAGCACCCCATGCCGTGTTGTCTCACTGCAGGCTCAGATACAATGGAACCAATCTAACCTACCCGGAAATCTCTGACATATTGATCCAAAATAAACCTTTCTTCTTGTTTTATGTTACTTTCTTGCATGTTTTGTGACAGTGACAGAAATCTGGCTAACACAATCAGAAGTGGAAAAAAGGGGCTTTCTGCATTAGGGAATTATCCAAGCAATAGCTGAGTATATTTTGTGGATGAGAATCAGAGCTTTGGAGTATTATAATGTTAGAGAGAAGAAAGAAAAAAATAAGACAAGAAATGATGGCAAAGTTCAATAAAAAGCAATACAGGGTTGGGGAAAATGGCAACAGAATGAAATAATATTTATCTTCAGAGAGACAGTGCCTGGTTGTGCCAGTACCTAGAGGGAAGTCTTCAGGCAGAGAGAAGTCTGCTAGCTGTAGCAATTCAGGGAGAGCATCCAGTGGGAAAATGTATGAGGGGTGGTACTGACAAATCTAGTTTGATCTGAGGAATGTTTGTGAATTCTTTAAAATACCACTATTTCTACAGTAGGGGGATCACAGTGGTAAAATTTATCTAGGCCGTCAAAATATTTGTTAATCAGCTGCTAAGCACTCAGAAAAAAATGGATCTGAGGCAAACAAGATCACTTCTTTAGATTCTTCTTGGATACCGCTCAACTCCAGCCACCATCACAGTTCCCTGCTCCATGCAAACTCTGCCCAGTTGAGGCAGAAGCACTTGGATGGCCTTTCTGGCCTGCCCCGTGCTTGCCTCTGGCTGCCTGATCTTTGGCTTCTCTACCATAGACAACCACTTGGCAACACTCAGCATGTAATCCTGAAGAGGGTGTGTGTCTTAAAGAAGGTGATCCTTTTACCCAAGAATAAATGCCAGTGGATAAATATCACACCTGAAATTTTATCAGACTTTCACACTAAATTACTTTACTTCAGCCTTTGTCTTTAGCTATGCTTTCTAGGAAGCCCAAGTTAACAGTGCTCTTGTTTAAGAAACAGAAAATAGGTGAGCTCTGAGTTCCAATAAATGTGATAAAGAATAGAGTGAATGCGCTTTTTTCCCATACTAGCAAGTGTGCTTATGAAGCCCTTTATTTCTTTTTTTTTTTTTCTAAACAAAATTTGTTCTTTGGTTATTTCTAAAATGCCTGTAATGACTTCAAATTCTTAGATGCATAGTAATAGAAGAACCAGGTATTTTTTAATACTTTAATTACTTTTAGAATATACAATAGAAATTTTTTAAAACAACAGCTATTTTGAATAAAATGCCTTTATAATTAAAAATCTGCTAGGAGATGCAGTCTTAATTTTTGGTTACGTGACTTGAAAATTTGCCAAGAATTAAAATTCTTCCATCAGTACACAGGGCTTCCACACTTTTACAGTGCCTTAGCTCCTTAGTTTTTTTTTTTTTTTTTTTTTATGTATTAAACCAAAATTACTTCTTTGCACTATTTTGTTCTTATATGCCTTAATGAAGTAAGATTTTTGGAGATGGCCTTTCCGACTGTGCTATTGTTGTTTAATTATGTGATCTATTGTAGTGATTTTTCTGTTCTGCAGGCAGCTTCAGAATGGAAACACTTTTGGCACTGATCTGAGAGTGTTACAGCCTTACACCCCTTTTTATCTCAAGGCTGTACAAGGAATTACGTAATATTGATGGATATTAGAGGAAAGAGTAGGACTTGAACACTGTCTTTTCCATCGGTTTCAATTAAGAAAGCTCATCCAATTCCTACCTTATTTGCACGGAGGTTGTCAGATAGTGGTTTCCATGAGGACAGCATCTTAAAATTTCTGATTCCTTTCTACTTTTGGCATTTGATGCTAGTATAAATCTATTCTTCACAAATGGGAAGATCATCTTAAATGAAAACAAATGTTCATTGAGGTATAATATGAATTTATATGCTCTATGTTAGCAATGGAATTATACTTCCGTTTTCTTTTTAAAAATATTTTTAAATTTTAAAAAGAAAAATACTCAAAAATTAGGAGTAAAGATGAAAACAAGTATGATGCAGAATTTCAAAATAAGGTGATAGGAAATTAACAAAGGTTGTTATAATACATATTGTTATCTTCAGAGTAGTTGCTCAGATTACCAGGTACAGTTATTCCAGACTGATAAAATAATTAAGCATTAACTGTTCACTTCAAGAAACCAGGTTAACCTTCTTTAACTATCATTTCTAACCACCGTTGCAACTGTCCTATCATTCTCACTTTCCATTGGTGAGGTTGAACAGTAACATGGCAGAAGGAACCGATGTCTGCATAGCTATAGGCTAGATTGCTCACTCTTGGTACCTTAAAGATGGAAATATGGAAATTCGAAGTTCTAATATAAAACATGTGAGCACGTGAATACTAGCATACAGTTGCCTAGAGCTAAATCACTTATTTTAACTCTATCATTTATTTTCTGAGTCTGACCTGCACTATGTCCTCTACTCTTCTGTGTTTTTCTCCATGGCACAGATAATAACTACAAGCACCTCATCAGATGGCCAGGCCACTGAAGGCACTTCTCAGTAACTGTTACCATCATTCATTACGGCATCCAACGTACACGCCAGTCAATTACAGCGAGAGCCTGCTATAGCTGCGGATTTCTTTATGATGAATGGATGTGAGTTGTCTTTTAAAGATTTTTAGAAAGTAAAGGATGAAGAGGAGCCAAGGAAACTTGGGATTGAATTAAAAATCAATAGCTTGAAGAAAAACAGCTGTGTGCAGAAGTTAAGAGTATGGTTTCCTGAGCCTGAAAGCTGTAGTTCAAATTGCAACTCTGCCACTTATTAGCAATATTTAGCATGTACATGAACTACTTATCCATTATTCTAAGCTTTTTTTCTCATTCTGAAATTGGAGGTAATTGTGCCATTGTCTTCCTGGGGCCACTAGGAAAGCTTGGTTACTTCCCTTAAAGCTGTGGTTCTCAGGGCTGGCTGCCTAAGGAATTAGAGCCAGAATCAGCCCACTTGGGTTAACATTTTTCAAATGCTCTCTTAAAATTTCAGATAATCATTATTATTCTTAATAATTTCAAGTGAACGTATCAGCAGAGGAGAGACTCTTCCTCCTTCTGTTGCCTCAGCCCAGAACACTGATACAACTCCTGGAGCACACAATTCTAGTGGACTCAATGTGGGGGAGCTCTGGGAGTCTCAGCAAACCTAAAACACATGTGTTATGCTTTTGACTGACTCTGATGGGCTGATAGCTCCAAGACACCACGATGTCTGTTCAAACCAGAGCTTTATTTGAAAGCAGAAACAGGTCAATATTAATAAACACCAATAACCAGTAATCCCTCTCATCTTCATTTGTGCTCACTGTACCACTCTTATTAACCGGCCTCTTACAGTGAAAAATGATGACATAAAGGAGAAATGCTTCTTTTTTTTTTCTTTCCTGCTTTTTCTTTCTCACGAATACACTGTACATAAACAGTGCCAATACAATGAGCTTAGATTAAGACATTTAATAGTAAATGAAAAACACCATCATGATTGAAAAGCATACTATGGAAGAAAGGAATAAAACCTGTGTTATATACATATAACACTTTGCATTTTGAACAAAAGGCTCCATGATTTTATTTTGCATGGTGCTTTACAAATTGTATAACTAGACCTTTTGCTTGGTATATTCAATATGTATGTGTATTTATATCTCTTGTTATTTATATCATGCATATCTGTCTATTGATCAATTGATTGATTGATCGATAGATCAAAGGACTCATTGATGGTTCCAGAGTTTTTACTTGGAAATATTGATTTCTAAAAGGTACATCCAGAATCTGTATTCTGGAAGAAAAATACTTAAACAGGGACACATGGATTTTTCTTTAGTATCTGAAAATATCTCTATAACTTTAACACTCTTCGTCAGCTTCCTATTCATTAGTGCTAGACTATGAGTTTTTCTCATATTCAGAAACAAACCTGAATGGCCAGATGTGGAAGATGCATAGCATATAGCTGGTGCTGTTGTAAATAACTTCAGGATTTTCTAAATACTTTCAAATACCAATTCTATAAACCCTGAAACTCTTTTGGAGTAAGTAGTAGATACCCTGAAAAACGATGTGTGTGGCTGTCTAGTTTCCAGGTTCTCCTGGAGGAACTACACCTGCTAAGTTTATCACAGTCTTAAGGCTGACACCTCGCTCTCATCCAATCAGAGAACAGGTAGCGACAGTTTTCCAGGGCTGTGCTGGACTTGTACATGTTGGGTTCCATCAGCCAAATCCACAGGAAGTGAAGAGGATGGAATTCAGAATGCCGATACTGCAATTTATATAGAGAAAAGTAACTTCCCAGCACACCAGTACATTCTTTCCTTGTATAAAAGTACCCCAGGAAGCTGGGTTATCCGAAGGTTGCTTCTGGGCATGGAATTAGAGTGGGCAAGGTGGGTTGAAGTCACGTGTGTTTAACAGCATCAGGCTCTGCTGGTCTGAGAGACCTGTCTTGACAATAAGGAGAATCGAACATGTCTGCACGATTTTATCTTGTTAGGACTCTGTTCCCCAGTCAGTGGTGGAGGCCTGCTGATAAGTGATGCCTTCACTTTGCTTTTACTCCTTGCTGATTGATGCATTTTGCCTCCTTTGAGATACGTGATTTTTATCATTATAGCAACAAGCAGACTCTTCCTTCTCGGTTTTGTCATAGGAGACATTTTTCCTTCCCTAAGGTACTTTCACATAGAAGCGATTTCATGGAGCACGTGCCAGTTTTAAGACTTAACTCAGCTTTCTGGACTCTTGTTCTTCACCCTGCCTTTAGACAGAGCTGGCTTTGTTTCATACAACACAATACAGGCTTGGGGAATGTTAATAACTTGCTCTGAGAAAAGAGCTCTTGTGTTTATCTGCTGCCTGCAGTATTTGTTTTTTGGGGTTGAAGTATAAGTTCTTACCCTTTTCTATATTATAGCATACCATACAACTTCTGTGTCTTTTCAATTCAAGGCAGAATTACACTAATCTCCTACCAAACTCCTTGAATGTAGGATTTTCTGATTAACTCTTTTTCACTGTTTTCTCTCAACACACTTGTCCACACACAGTCACATGTTGTGGCCTCGGGGATTTTGCACCTGCCTTTCCCTCGACTCAGAGGTTCTTCACTCAGATGCACCCTTGTTTCACCTTTTTGCCGAATTAGCTTTTCCTCATTGCATTTCATGTTGTCATTATATGCTGTTAAACTTCATATGCTATATTGTATTATCTGTCACTCTTATTTGGCTATGAGCTTCAAGGGCACTTTCTTAGTCTTTTTTTAAAAAAAAATATTTGATACAGAGTCTCGCTATACAGCTGAGACTTGTGGTGATCCTTCTGTTTTCAGCTTCCCAAGCGCTGAGATTTCAGGCATGAGTCACCATGCCGACTATATGCTCTTAATTTGAATCATTAATGTAGTCTCAGTGTTTTAAAAGCCCGCTACTCTAGTGGACTTTAGGAGAATAAAACAAAAGTGTGTGGGGCCTTTAATCAAGTGAACTCCTTACTAAGTGGGTAACAAATTATTTCGTTTCCTAACACCCAGATACAGTTGGTTCATTCACAGAGCAGCTTTTTCTTGAGTGGCCTTCCTGTGGAGAGAGCAGGTATTCATGTGATAAGGGCTGAATAATGTCCTAGGTCAGTGGATAATGAACCACGGTGGGAACTGGGAGCAGGGGAAAGCCACTTCCGGTTGGATCACAACTCTAGGGAGAAAGCAGTGTTTAAATTGGCTCTTGAGGGCTGGAGAGGTAGCTCCATGCTATTCACCAAAACTGGGTGTGATGACGCGTGCCTGTAATTGCAGCCCTGGGTAGCCTGAGACAGGAGGATCACTATGAGTCCAAGCTGTGTAGCAATACCCTATATCAACTAAAAACATGTATTTCCCCTGTTTTCCATAGCACACTCTGCTTCATAGTCCTAACCTTCTATAAACAGCCTAGTAAATAGTATCAATGAACACTTGGACCATTTCTGTCCACACACACACACACGTGCGTGCATGTGTATGCCTCAATACATTAATATTTGTAAAGTGGATAGATACAAAACAAAATCAGGTGCTACACAATTGAAAAATTAATCTTCTGGTAAACGTGGCCCCCAAAATTCTAATCGAACGGGTGAGGTAGAAGCTAAGATTGTGGTTATGCCTGTAAGTTAGCGCTAAAGTTGCTAATGAGAATCAAATCGTTTGGCAAATCTTGAAACTCACTCTTCTCTCCTGGCAAGCTGCTGTGTTCAGAATGTAGAGCATTCAGCTTCACGTGAGTATGATAGTTTGCATGTTGACAGTATGCTTACTCTGTGTTTTTTTTTTTTTTTTTTTTTTTTTTTTTGTCTTTTTGAGACAGGGTCTTGCTATACAGTTGAGGCTGGCCTTGAGCTCACTTCTGTAGCCCAGGCTGGTCTCGAACTCGCACCAATCCTCCTGCCTCAGCCTCCCGAGTGCTGGGATTACAGGCGTGAGCCACCACGCCCGGCTCTTACTCTGTGTTTTAAGTTAAAATTAAAAATAATCCAGAAATCATAAAGAAGGCTTCGTATTAGTGTTTGATATCCTAGTGTTTGATGAGAGAATTTGGTTTTGTGATGTTTTTAAAAGTTGAGCTCCAAATGGTTATGTGATCCAAGGATAATTCAAAAGCCTATATTTTTATGGTAAAATCTTCTCTTGGGTGTATCTCATAGGAATGTGTTCTTACACAATAGACAGTGTTGTGTATTTTATCTTTATGAACTGCAAGTACAACTTAGTATCTTTTATTGTCGTTGTTTATTTGTTTCTATTTAAGGGGACTTCTAGGGCTTACAGGTATTCCATGTGAGAACTCTCCCTAGGATACACTTATTGATATGTGTCTTTGCTTTATCACTTCTGAGTTTGGGTTCCACATCTTGATCAAAGTAGCCCACAAGCACATCCAGTTCGATCAGACCACACGAAGCTCTCCTCCAGCCCTCTCAAGCCCTGACTCCCACTTGAGGCGATGTTGCTCCTATCTAGGTGAAAGTGTGGGAGAGACACACAGCGACAGGTAAGCACCTCTCTGTTACTTCATCTCTATGAGAACCTGGGGAAAACTTAGCTTCTCCATGTTCAAAAGAAGAGCATGGCAGTGTCTACCTGCTGTGGGCTGAAGGTCTGTGGCCCCCAAGTTCCTATACTGAAAATTCAACCCCTATGTCCTAGGATCTGAGCAGCATCTTTGAGAGGTCATTAGGTTATAGGGAAGAATGCGTCTAATGAGATTCACATCTTTATAAGAGGAGACACAGGGCCGGGGAGACAGCTCAGTAGAATAAGTGCGTGCCTGGCAAGTGCAAGGTCCTGAGTTCAATCCTTGGTCCTGGGAGCGGTGGGGAAGAGACACAGATTTGTGTTTCTTTTTCTTCCCTTGTCACTATATGAATATATAAATGAAGAAGGCCTTGTTGACTACTACCCTGATTTTGAATTTGACAGCCTCACAAAGTGCAGGAAATAAATTTCAATTGCTTCAGCCACCCTGTCCATGGGATTTTTGCTACAGCTGAGAAGACTGACTAGGACATCACCATACTGGATTATTAGAGGTGGTAATACATTTGTGCAGGACATCTAGCATAGACTGTAGTCCTTACGAGGGGCCCCACAAATGCCACTTTGGTACCTAATATTCCCGAGTTCATTCACTGAGTAACTTTTTATGCAGGGTCTACCCTGTGGTAGGGTACAGAATGCAAGATAAATAAGACAGACATGTGTTTTTGTCACCAATACAATTTGCATTCTAGTGGGTAGGATACGGAATGAACACATATTCGTTGTTGCTTAGTAAGTGTTTAACTCTAAGGAAATAGCTAGGTGACTACAGACCTGAATGAAGTGAGAGGGCTGAGTGTTGGAACAAACACCCCCAGCAGAAAGGAGCAGCAGAGGCAGGACCATAAAGCCAACAAGGTGGCCAGTGTGGTTAGGCCAGTGAGCAAATTGGAGTAAAGCCTTAGGTGTACAGCTACATCTGACTAATAGTTAGGCACAGCACAAGCCAATGGAAGGAGTTTATAATGTGTTCTGACTATGGCGAGAAGCCCGGAGACGATGGGAGCAGTCAAGCGACAATCTGACTTGCCCTGGTAAGAGCGCCCTGCCCCTGGCAAAAGAAAGCACTGCAAGGAGGACAGTGTGGAGACTGGAAAACGGGATGGAAGGTCAATGTATGAGTCCAACTGAGTCATGGTGGTATGAGGGCCAGCTGACCAGATTTGGGCTAGGTTTTGCTTATAAAAGAAGCAAGATTGACCACAGAATTACATGTGCAATAGAAAGAAAGAATAAAGGGTAAGTCCTAGATTTAGTTTGGACCAATTTGGTGAATTTGCTGGCAGGTATTGGGGCATGCAATTTTAAGGATGGATCAGAGCCAAGTATGGTGGTACAAGCAGACCTGTAATTGCAACAACTTTAGGAAGTTGAAGGAGGAGGGTAGTTTTATTACTTCTCTGTTGTTGCTAGGACAGAATACCTGACACCAAAGACTAAAGGAGGAAAGATTCATGTAGGTCAGTCTGTGGAACTTTCAGTCTGATACTCAGTGGGCACCAATGCGGAGTAGACAGGGCAGAGGGAAGCCATTCTTGGCAGTGGATGGGAGGTGGAGACTGGCAAGTAGTGCTTGGATATAGGATAGCAGAAAAGGCCTAGCTTTCGGTGTAGCTGCACTCGTCCCTTTTGTCCATGGGCTAAGGTCTGTTGACTCTTATGTTTTAAGTTTATAAATACTATAAATACTGTTGTGTGAAGATTTTTTTTTAACTAAATTATATTATTTTAAATATATATGCATGTATTTATATGTATAGAATGTTTTCTTAGAATGTTAGATCCTGGAAAGGACCTGATGGAACTTATTGTTTTGCAAAAATGTCAAAATGTTAAAAATGTAGGACAGGCATGGTGGTGGAGTCCTGTCGTCTCTGAACTTGGGAGGCCAGGACAGGAGGATCACTGGGAGTTCAAAGCCAGCCTGGGCTGCACAGTGAGTTCAAGGCCAGCCTGAATTATATAGCAAGATCCTGTCTCAAAAAAAAAAAAAAGAAAACAACCT